>JANHAO010028109.1:0-10732 GCA_026873985.1 Saraca asoca
TCAGTGCATGTGTATGTGTGTCCGAGTGACCGAGTGCAATGCAAGTGGGTGGGTGGGAAAATAAATAAAAATATAAAATTGGGTTAGGAAAATTAAAGAAGGCTGGGCCGTTTTCCTCTTCTATTTTTTTTGGGCCAATTTAAATTTTTTTTTTTTAAATATTAAAACTGGCGGGTTAACCCGCCCCAACCCATCCCAACCCATAACCTAAATGGGAACGGGCTCAGAAACCCACTTTTAAATGGGTCAGAAAAATCTTGACCCAACCCAACCCATTTACATGGTGGGGCGGGCCAACCTGACGGGTTCAACCCATTTTGACAGCTCTATGATTAATGAATCCTTCTTAAGCAGTCAGGATTCAGCCAAGTAAACAATACATCAAAAGCTGAATGCAATGGTTAGTTTTCCTATCCTCTTCTACAAGTGATTATCAAAATCTTAATAATCATATTAATATCTATATCAAATGGATCTATTCAACTCAGATATCACAATAAAAATAGAGAGAAAAGGAGAGAAATGGCCAGCAATTTGAATGCAAAATGAAGGAACAAGATCTCCACATTAATCTTCAAGTTTTTCAACCCCTTGTGTTGATTACAAACTCAACCTTCCATGGAAGGCAGAAAGAAAACAAAAAAATACAAAGAAAAAGGAGAGCAAAAGCTTGCTCTCTACGTATGAAAAAACTTTCTAAAACTCAGCTCTAAAACTGAACTAAAAGCTTAACACAAGATGGGCTTTGCCTAGGCAAAAGAGAAGGCAGCTATTGGTAGGTGAGTAGGCAACGATGGCTGTGTAGTCTTGTTGCTTTTTGCCATTGCTATTGTATGTTCTGCCTCAATGTAGACTGCTTCTTTTGGTTTTTCATTGACTTTTGGGTCTCTAGCTAGTTAAGTGTGATGGGATCAAAGGATGATCCATTGGGCTCAAGATCTATGCCAATTGGGGCCTTAAAAATCCAATTATGCAAAGGCCCATTTAATTAGCATTCTATCTCTAAATTACAGCTCTAATTGTATGCCCAATTTGCTGGATTTAGGTCTGGAAGCCTTCATGAAAGTTGTAGCATTGTGTCTCAGCTTCCATTTGGGCTTAGTGTCACCTTATTTGGAGTTTTATAACTCCATATATGGCCTAATGAATGCTCAGAGGTCAGGCTGCCTGAGACAATATTCTAGTCTTGATTTTAACTCCAAATTCAGATAGCCAATTGAGAGATTCAGCCTTGGAGGTCTTCATGAAGTTTGTAGAGTTATGTCTTACTTTCCTACAAGATAAGAATCACATTAATTGGACATGTGTAGCTTGAGTTATGACATGAATACAAAAACTGCTCAAAATGGCCAAATTATGTAGAATTTCTTCAATGATTCCAATTGACACAAAATCATAAATATACACTAACACAACTGAAATTGAGTCATTTTGGACCTTAAAACACTAAGTGAGAGGATAATTAAATGAGTAAAATATTTTGTTATTAGTGGGAAAGACGCGGTACTTGACCAGAGGGTCGACTATTTATAGATCCATTAGGACATTGAACTCGTCCAAATGGTTGCACGGATCACTGTTTCCATTGTACAATGGGATCACAGGCACTTTAAGCTTCTGTGGGAGAGGCTGCATCTTGATCTCCATAGAGAATGGTGAGTTTTCCTCATGGCGAGGTTGATTGTTCTATGATTGAGGATGCTTCTCCAGCTGCTTAAGCCTTTGGAAGACTTGCCTCATTATTGGATCCTGAGCTTCAGATTGAGGGCCAGAGCTTTCAGCTTATTGTGCAAACCATTGGTCGCGGTAGCTTTTGTGAATCTCTTTCCAAGCTTCTTCACACAACTACTAGAGTTGTGCTACGATTTCCTCTTGCCTTTGTGCATCCTGGGCTTGCACTTGTGCTAGCGCTTTAACAGTCTCAACTAGCTCTCTTACCATGTCTTTGAGTGGTGGTTGAGGGGCTACCAGTTGAATGGCTAGAGTGCTAAAACTCCTGGTGACCCTTCTTCTCATCATTGTAGATGGTCAGAAAGATGATTCAGAAAATGGCTGGACCCTTCTTTTAGCGCCAAAATGTTAATAGTGGAATCTGGTTCAAGGCCAAACTCCAATCAACTGAGATTAGTTCTTAAACCTCAAGCTGTTTTATAGTTAATGAGGCGAGGTGGAGAGGAAGGATGGCAATGGCAGACATTATTTTTAACGTGGTTCGACTAAATTTGGGTGGCACCAGACCTTACATCTATGGTGAAATTTTATTAATATGAAAGAAAAGATTACAGAGCTTTTGCTAAGCTAATTCAACCTCCCTCTCTTCCTCCTCCTTTCTTCTTCACAATGATTTCCTATTTTCTATTTATAGAGGAAGAAAGGTTACATGTAATGATTACAAGTTGTAATTCTGTTACATTAAGAAATAAATATAAAAGACAGAAAAACTCCTACAATTCGACTGCTATAGGCTACTTTTTATGAGGTGGGCCCCTCTGATCGACTAGAATTAAGGCTTGACGCAAGCCTGTTTGGAACTCTATCTTGTGGAGCTTTTAGCCGAGGTTATGCCATCTCTTCGCAAGTTCAAATCTGCTACCTTAATAAGGATGGGCCTGCCTTCATGAAAGCGAGCTCGTGCAGGAACGAACTGCCAAGCACACGAGCTGGGACCTCACGCTCTTATCCTCAATGAGTTGAATGTCCTTCGGACTTAGCTTCTACCAAGCCTTTGGCCTGCTTAGGCGAGACCAATTTTTGCCCACAATAATAGGGATATTAATGTCATACATGTTTGAGTATTTACATCTCGATAACCATAAACATAATGTGAAATGTGAGTACTAAGATTTGCATAATAAAAAAGTGATTATATATAAATCTCCACGTAATACTCCAAGCATTGGCTCAAGATACCAAATGAGATTCAATAATATCAACAAGATAGTGAGATAAGGTCTATACATCTCTATCAATATGTCATAACACAATGCGTGTAAATAATAATATATTATATAAATATGACTACATCATAACATTTCATAAATCTCAAGATTAATAATAATATAATTTCATTATTTTAATGAGAAATATGAAACTCTAACTAATCCTGAACATCAAAAGACTTAGCCAAACCCATTTTATTAACATGTTCTTGAAACAATCCTATAGCTAAGCCTTTAGTCAGCAGATCCATAAGCATGCGATCCATGGCAATGTGTTCAATATATATATGATGCTCACTTATCTTTCCTCTGACAAATTGATATTTAACATCAAAATACTTTGCATAGGCAGAATTTTTCTTATTTTAGGAGAAGCTCATTGTTATAGTATTGTCTCAATAAATGGTTAAGGGCTTAAAAATGCTTTCAACTACTTTGAATCCAAATATCAAATTCTTTAACCAAACAGTCTCACAAGTGATTTCATAACATGTGACATATCTAGTTCTATAGTGGAGATTGTTGTGATTGACTACTTGACATTTTTCCATGACACTACTCCTCCGCCATCATACAGATGTATCTAGATGTTGACTTATTATCATCGAGACAACCCACAAAATCAAAGTTAATGTACCATGTACCAAATCACCATATCAATAATAGGTCAACATAAAACTCTTTGCGCCTTACAAGTACATTATTACTTTCTTCATAGTAATCCAATGTCTCTAACTAGGATCACTTAAGTATCGTCCAAATACACCAATCACATATGCAATATCATGACGTGTACATACTTGAGAATATATTAGGCTACCAATGATAGAAGCATATAGGACCATTTTCATACTTGATCTTTCTTTATCATTTGAAAGACATTAGGCTTCAAAAAGAATTTCACCTCTCTGGAAGGGTGTAACATTTTGAGAGCATAAAGGCATGTTGAACCTTTTGAGCACTTTTTTGATGTACAATCTCTAAGACAAGCCAAGAAGATCATAGGATTTATCACAGTGGATTTGTATGCCCAAACAAAAGAGGCATCACTAAGATCCTTCATATCAAAATATGTTGACAACTTAATTAGAAAGCTCATATCATTACTAGCAAGGAAAATATCATTAACTTACAAAACTAGAATCATAAACATATTTGTATCTATATCAAAATAGATACATTGATCTGCATCATTCTTCTTGAATTTAGTATAAGTAACAATCTATCAAACTTGAGATACCATTGTCTAGGCACTTGCTTTAAACCATATGTGGATCATTTCAATTTACATACCAAATGTTCTTTACCCTTCTCTTGGGACCCGTCTAGCTAGTTCATATGAATAGCTTTAGACAAATCACCATATAAGAAGGTTTTCTTAACATTCATTTGATGAAGCTTTAGATCGAAATAAGCCACCAATGTCATCACAACACGAAATACGTCTTTAGTCAAAATAGGTGAGAAAGTTTCTCTATAATTAATGTTTTTTTTAGAGTGCAGCCCTTTGGCACTAATATTCTAGCCTTATAGAAGCCTCACCTTGACAACCTGTTTGGCCTTAAAAACCTATTTGCATCCAAGAAGCTTGCAACCAGTAAGTAATTCGACAAGATGCCACACATCATTCTGGTGCATTGAAATCAATTTGTCCTTTATAACTTTTATCCATTTTAAAGAATTAGGACTTGAAATGGATTCCTAAAAATTGGGTCTTTTTCTTTTACTAATGAAGCATTTGGGTCTCCAACTTCCACCATTGATTCCACCATTTGTTATACTAGATCATCTTCTAGATAAACTTGGTATGTTTCAACCAGTGAAAGTACTAGTAGTATAACAACTTGTTACTCTCTAAAGGAGATACCATGTGCTTCTTCACTCCTATTGCCTAAATAGTCTTCAAAATAAATAGCTTAATCTAACTCAATGACACTAGTACTATGTGTTAGATAGTAAAATCTGCTACCTCTGGAGTCACTACGATATCCAATGAAGTAACCATTGACAATCTTTGAACTGAGCTTCTTTGTAAACAGATGCAACTTCACTTCAACCTTGCAATCCTAAACATAGAAATGCCTAAGACTAGGCTTTTTCCTATACAACAACTCATATGGGGTTTTAGGCACAGACTTACTAGGGACTTGATTCACAACATACATAGTTGTTTTTAAGGCATCACACCATAGAAAGTGCCAACATAAATCTCAACATGTCTATAAGCATGTGGTTCCTTCTTTAAGTTATCCCATTTTGTTCAAGCATTCTAGGAATGGTGTAATTGTCCTCAATTCCACAATATTAAAGATATCTTGCAAAAGGACCCAGATTTCTATTAGTTTTATTGTATCTACTTTAGTACACACCACCTTTATCATAATTGACACAATTAATTTTCTTTCTCAATTTGAGTTCAATCGTAGTCTTCGATATCTTAAAAGCATTCAAGGACTCTAATTTTTCAATGAGGAGTTCAACCCAGCCTCACCTTGAATAGTCATTGATGAAGGTGATGAAGCACCTATATTCATCCATAGTGCTCCGCATAATCAATCGACTAACATCAACATGAATCAATTCTTGAATATCTTATTTCCTAGTTTATTTCCATTTCTAGCTTTATCAGGGAGTTTTCTATTAATGCAATTAGCACAGGTATAAAAATCAGAGAAGCCTAGGTCATGAAAAATTCCTTTCTTTATTAATTTGCCCATCCTTTTCTTTAGAAATGTGACCTAGATGACTATGCCATAGCATTGAAGATCTCTTATTGATTCTACCCTCTTGTTTGCAACCATAGTATTTATAGATTTCACAAAAGTAGGGTCTAAATCAATCTTATACAAACCATCACATAAACAACCAGAACCAACTAAGGCAAAATCATAAAATAAACTAATTTTTCCATTACTAAAATGATAGTTGTATACACACTAGTCTAAAACAACAATTTGAATCAAATTCCTTCTCATGGAAGGCACACAGACGATGTCCATTAATTCTAAAACATGACTAGAAGATAATCTTAAGGCTACTACTCCTATATGATCCACTTGTAATTTGTCTTCATTTCCTAATCTGACTATCTACTCTTTGCCATTTAGCTTTCTCTTATTTCTTAATGCCTTGTTTCTTCTTCTCAATCCACTTCTTAAGCTTAAAATATTCTATCTTCTTAGGCCTATACTTCTTATAGTACCTGCAGTTCATCTTGAATAGAGACTACTTCTTGGTCTATAGTGTTGTGCACTTGTATCATCTTTCTTTTCCTCACTACTAGGTTTCTCTTTGTTATCCTTCAAGTGTGACTTATTCCTATGCTTAGTACTTGTTCGATTGAAATGAAGTAAGCACTATGAACCTTTTCTTTCCTCATATGATGTTCTACTCCACTAACAATGGAGATCAACTCCTTGATAGTGCACTTACCTTTCTAGGTGTGATATGATGTCTTAAGAACATCAAATTGAGCAAGAAGAGACTCCAAGGCATGCTAGATCAGATAGCTATCTCCTAAGTCTACTTTTATAGCCTTTAATTGGTTGTAGCAGTGCATTAGCATTATGATGTGCTCATGAACTCCACTAATACCATCATAAGGAGTTTTCACTAGCAGTGAGAGATGATTTCCCTTCTTGACCTTCTCAAACTTCATGAATTTCTTATCCACGGTGTCCATAAAGGCTTTGGCATTTAGAGAGTTAGCAATGCTTTGCCTACTTGTCTTATCTATAGTCATAACTATCAACCACGAGTGTGTCCACTTTTCATAAAAGGCCCTTTGTATAGCAGTCTAATTATCATCAATCATCGAGTCCTCTTCTTTCAATGTCAAATCCAAGTTAGTGATTGCCATATATAATTTCAAAGACTCAGCCTGATTTTCATAATTGGTCCCATTCAGCATTTTCACTAAAGGTAATTGCATAGGAAATGAGGCTTGGGAAATAATTATTTATGCAATTCATCATAAATTTCCATGATGCATGTTTAACTTAGTCATGCTATAATATTTTCTTGTAACTATACAATTCCTAAAGTGTTTCATTATAAAACTTAACATTGATAGAGTTTTTAAAAATTTATAATATAATACAAGGATCAAATATCATATTCCTAAAATTCAATACCAATAGAGTATTTAGAATTCTAAAAACATAATACTCAATCCTAACTCTCATACTATTGCGAATAAATTATATTAATAATATCATATTGATATGGTACAAATATTATTAACATAGCACTCTCCTAGATATCAGGCCAAATAAATTTAAATTGTAGTATAATTTTATGCATTTAGTCCCAGATAAATAGGTATACAATTACATAAAATTCCATGCTATATAAGCAATTTATAATTCTTACATAATAATAATTCCATACACATAATCATGTAAAATTAATATAACATCTAAATATTAACATTTTATACTAAAAATTTTCAAGCCCAAATAATATCAAATTAATACTTAAATAAATAGTGCAATATAAATAAATAATTTTTAATGCTAGAAAATTTTGAAAAAATGGCCAAAAACTTTGGCGTAGCGAGTGGAGTTGGATTGCATTTAAACTGTCGTCATTGGCCATTGGGAGCATGGTGCATCGCCCACATATGCTGATGCTGTGATTGGGCTTCGCACTTGCATGCTGAAGCCCTCATTTTCTTTATCTAATTGCTGTTATTTAGGTTTCATCGCCCCAATTTCAGCCCAGTTGTGACCCAATTCCAATTCGGCCAATTTTACCCCAATTATTTTATAGGTTTTCATCCTGATACATTTGACACCAACCCATGTTTCAATTTGAGCAAAAACTAGAAACTTTGCTGTGGTTTTATCGCAAAAAACCCATATCGTGGCATGTGTTTTTCCTGTAAAAGTTCATTAAAGGTACCTTTTATATCAATTTTGATCAAATTAAATTGTGAGTTTTTTTTTGGTAATAATTTGATACTCAATTATAAATCAATTGGAAGAAAGCAACATAAATTGTGTGGATTTGAATAAATCCCTTTTAGGAAAACTTTCAAAACCCAATTTCATGAGTTGTTTTAAATCAATTAAAACATGCACAAATCCCAAAATATACTTGTGTGAAATTATCAATAATATTTAGAAAATTATTCAATTAAAAGGTACAGATAATTTTGTTGTAAGATCATGATTTTTGGAACAATGAACTTATAGTTTTTCTTGATTTTATCAATAATATGATACCAATAATTTTCAATTAAAATTGCATAATATTTAGCCATGTGATATAATTAAATAATTGGTTCTGATACCAATTGCAAGAATTGTATTGCATAATTCAACTAATTATTTGGATTTAATTTATCATGTTGTATAGCATAAATCAAATGCAAGTTAATAACAATAACAATATAAATCAATAACTTACCTTGCGAAGGTTGTCAATCCATTAAGTTCAATATGTCAGAATCCTAGTAAATTTGCTCTTCTTGATCTCTAGCAGCTTATGACAGAATACGTATGTAAATCTTGATGGGAAGACTGAAAAAACTAACTCATGGTAAAAGTAAGAACCTACCTTGTATATTTTAAACCAGACTAACTTAGTTGACCCATTGCAGGAAAGTCCAGTTACAATATTCATATGTTTAGAAATCATTTATGGACTAACTGTCATTTAAAATCCCCACAATATTATCACTGTGTAATAGACTAATTTGACATTTGTGTAATTCAAGATTTATAAAATATTTTAAACTATAAAACTTCACATGAAAAATTTGAACATTTGATACGTGTGCTTTTGGTAATATTAAAAGAAATCATAGACGTACAAAATCGAAAGTGGAATGTGTTAATTGGTTTTTGGTAGTAAGAAAATGAAACAATTTCATTTAGTGTATAAACTCGAGTAGGTTGAAGGAGCTTCCTTTATGCTCGATGCACGAATATATTGAGATATTTTAGAGTTTCTCATATTTGATAGCTCAAAAATTTTTCGTATAAAATTATATAGAAACCTTCATTATTTGAAAGCAAATGACGTTTGGATGAATAGATATGTAGCCATACATTTTGGGCTCCTAAATTAAACTTCAGTTAAAAGCATAAATTTAAAATGTGTGATTACCGCATGTTAAAGTCTAAAACGAGGAAAAGGATCCAATAATTTTGAAAGAATTGAGGGAATAGTCGTATGAAATGAAATATGATATACGGTTCTATAAAATAACAGTTAAAGGTGACTTATTGTCAAATTTTCAATCATCAAAAACAGAAAAATCTATCTACTATAACAAAAAAAAGTGCATTTTCACACACACACACACTCCAACAACAAGCCTGGTTTGGGCAGCGTACTTTCATGCATTTACTTCCGGAGTTTTAATAATAATCTAAAGACACAAGAATAGATTGAGCATAATGGATTCTCTTGAAATTAGTATAATTTTGATTGATCTAATATTGTTACGGAGAATGATAATATTAGCATGGTCTGATTAAGGATTTATTTGAAATAACTCAATCTAACAAGATCCTGCAATTGATAAGTATCAATGGATTAATCTGTTAGCCTAATAATATATAATAAATAATATAAGTTTAATTAATTTATATATATTATAATTTTAATATATTAAAATTATATTATATATATTATAATTTTAATATATTAAAATTATATTTAAATATATATGTATATATTAAAATAATGTTAAATAAATTTTAATGTTTAATGAAATTATATATTTAATATAGTCAACGTATATTATAGAAAATTTATTAAATTAAATAATTATATTTAACTAAAATTAAAATTAAAAGAAAATTTATTAAATAAAATTGTGTGAGAAATTGTCATTAATAAACTTAAAAACTATCATAATAATAGTTGCATAAAGTAGTTACTACACTTAAATAATATATTAAGTAAAATTATTAATCAACAAAATTAGAATATAACAAATTAGAAATTGAGAAAGGTTCTAGAAAAAAAAAAGAAAATGAAAAGCTGTTTAAAAGGGAATTGGAAAAAAAAACTTGAAGAATAATAAAAATTAATAATTGAATATTCAATAATAATAGTGCAATTTAAATAAAAGAGAAATCATTTGAGTAAGATATTGTTAATAAAAATACACAAATAATGATACAAATTTATAGGTAATAATAATAATAATAATAATAATAATAATAATAATAATAATAATAATTAGTAATGTAAATTTAATATTTAAAACCTAACATGTTATTTAATCCATTGAAGACCACCTAATAAATGTTGATCTAAGATTAGAACTAAAATTAATATTATAGCAACCCTATTTAGTGTGTGTTTGGCTCACAAAAAAGCTAGTTTTTAACTTTTTAATTTGATTAAACAGTTCTTTTTTTCCTAATTTAGAGGTGTTTAGTGCATTAACTTTTTAGAGAAAAAAACTCTCTTTTAAGAAGTTGTTCCAAGTAACGTATATCTTATTAAAATACAGTTTTCAATTTTTTTTCCAAATTTATCATTTTTTATTTAATTAATTAACAACCTACTCCTAATTAATCAATATAAATACCAAATAATTTGAAAAGGTAATCCATGAAAAAAAAAACCTCAAGCCCTTTTTATGTATCAATATTTTTCTATAATATTACACTATTTTCAATGTTTGCTCTTTCTTCACAAAATTAAAAGGGGACAAAAAACTTATATATCATTACATATTTAACCTATGTCCATTAATTTAACATAAATAAAAAATAAGTAAGTAAATAAATAAATAATAAATATATGATATAATTAAATATAATTAATTAAAT
>JANHAO010028110.1:0-10686 GCA_026873985.1 Saraca asoca
ATTTTTTTTTCATAGAATGGATGTGGTGTGTTTAATGTAGAATTAGAGCACTAAGAATTGATTACCTAATCGATTCAAGCATGCAAATCGATTTGCTAATCGATTCGAACAAAGTTTCAAACATTCGGTCAAAAAGTTGAATAAGCTAAACGTTCCAGAATCGATTTGTAAATCGATTCACAAATGACTCATCAACGAATCGATTACTTAATTGATTCTTTCCAAAACTGTTGCCAGTAATAAATCGATTTAGATAAATTCCCCCCAAACAACTTTTGGCTGAAAAAGCTTAAATATTTAAATCACGAATCGCTTAGTGAATCGATTCGTCAATGAAATTCAATGACGAATCGATTATGTAATCGATTCATGTAGTTGCATCAACGGATCCCGGCATTGTCCACAAGTGGAAAAATTGTTACCTATATTGGCTTACAATGATTTGTATGTGTTGCCTGTAAACATTGAAAACTGTTGCTTATTATGTGCCATGATGTTGTTTATTGTTGAGAAAATTGTTGCCTAGCAGTTGTTTAAACGTTGCCTATTTATTTTAAGCAATGGTTTCTAAACGTTGCGAAATATTAAGGAACCATTGCAAAAAACAATAGATGAAACCGTTGCCTATAAGTGTGGATTAGGCAACGATTTTTTTGTCCGTTGTAAGAAAACCTCAAAAAACTATTGCCTAAAATAATAGGCAACGACGAATAAGGGAACAGTCGAAAATCGTTGCCAATAAGTTTAGGCAACGGTTTTCATAGTTTAGGCAACAGTTTTTAGCCGTTGCCCAAGGCAGAAAAAGTTGTAGTGTTATATGATGTACCTTCTCTACCATCCTAAAGAAGATCGATTTAAGTTGGTTTACAACCCTATCAAGATAATCAATCAATAGCTTATGCTAATGCTTTTTCCACCATTTTGCGACTAGTAGGGTACCCAGAAAAATGTTAACAACCTTGGTCAATTTCCAGCAGAGGTGTTGTAAGATACTTAAGGAATACCAAGCTCATTTTAATGCCCTGAAACTAGAAATCAAAGATCTCAATGAGCCTATTGCAATACACCAAGTCAACTCTAGTCTCTACTTCAATCATTTCTCACTCTCATTAGCTAAGTAGCCTGTGGTTTCTCTCTTAGAGCTCTTAGCCCAATCAAAAAAGTATATTAATATAGAAAAGTTAGAGCTCACCTGGCGGTAAGTTGAGGGAATATAGTCTAATAGTGCATCATCTGGGGACAAGGCACTCAAGTAGAAGAGGGCACCCCAAGGATGATATAATAACTATATGCTGCTAAATACACCAATTAGTCACATTGCACAAGACATTAGAGCTATTGATTTGATGAAGTTTCCCTTGTAAAAGTGGTGAAAATTCCCTCTAGCTAAGAAGTCAAAGTTTACAAATTTCATTGTGATTATGGGCATCACATGAATAATTGTGTCGCTCTAAAAGATGGAATAGAAATGCTTATTAGTATAGGGAACCTTTCAAAGTACAAGAAGTTCCATTCACGAGAAGATAGTGAAAAAGAAGAAAGGAAAGAACAAGATCTTTCCCCAAGACCCACTTGGTCAAAAAATAAACAAGTGAAGGTAGCTTCTCTAGTTTTATGGACAATTGAGACCAATGCAAGAGGCTTTACAGGGGAGGGGCCTCAAAAAATGCCAGAAAAAGACATCTTTGAATGATAATGGTGGTGGAAGGAAAAAGGAGAAAAGAACAATAAGAGTCAATCTATTTCACAGAAAAAGACTTCAACAATATTGACCGAGACCATGATGATCTAATAGTAATCTCGACATTAGTGCATAACTTTATAGTCAAGAGGATACTTATCAACTAGGGAAGTTCCATTGATATCTTATACTTGCATGCTGTTAGCACTCTCAATATTCCAAAAAGTATGTATAAACCTTATACAAGTATTTTAATTGGTTTCATAGGGGGACAAGTTCAAGTAGAAGGAACAATAACCTTGAGGTTAACTTTAGGAACTTGACCATTGAAGAAGAATCTAGATGTTACTTTCCTCATCGTGGCCATCCCAAACAATGCATGCAATGCGACCCTAGAAAGACCATCTTTGAATTAGATGGGGGCATACAACCTAACTTGATGTCATTCCTAATGGAAGAAGGGATTGGAGAAGTTCAGGCTGATCAACATGGCTAACTTAGCCAAAAGCAAAGAAAGTACTAATGGGACAAAGCCAATGGTCGTCAACTCGAAGGATAATGAGTGCTAAATGGTAGACTTGACTTTACTTAATAATCGACAGATGACTCGTGTTTATCGAAACCAAGCTCAAATTTAGAAGAAGGATGGATTTTTAGGGAAAATGATAAAAAAACAATAAAGATTGGGGTTGAGCTCGCAGGGAAGGATCGAGATCGGTTAGTGGAATTGTTAGATGAGTATATTGAAGTCTTCACCTAGACACTCATTAATATGTTAGAAATTGACCTAAGTGTAGCTTGCTATAGGCTATCGATAGACCCTAGCACTAAGCCTATACAGTAGAAGAAGAGGAACCACGGTGTTGGGTAGTAGAAAATAATTAAAAATGAGGTAGAAAAACTATTAAGCACAGGATTTATCAGGGATGTCTTGCATACCATATTGCTAACAAACATAGTCCTTGTTAGAAAAGTCACCAAGGGATGAAGGATGTGTGTGGATTTTATGAATCTCAACAAGGCATACCCCAAGGACTTGTATCCACTTACTGAACATTGATCGGCTGGTGGATAATGCTGTTAGGTTTGAGATCCTTAGCTTTGGGATGCATTTACAGGATATAATTAGCTTAAAATGCATCCCAATTATGAAGATTAAACAACATTTATAACTGATCAGAGGACTTTCTATGACAAAATGATACCATTTAGATTAAAATATGCAGAAGCAATGTCTTAAAGGATCACGAATAAAGTGTTCTTAGAACAGTTAGGCCAGAACATATAAGTCTATGTCAATGACATGTTAGTCAAGTCAAAAAGCTTGGAGTAGCACTAAGTGAATCTTAAGGAAATATTCAGAATTTTGAGAAGATACTAGATAAGGTTGAACCTAAAAATGTGTGTATTCAGGGTGAAGGCAAGAAAGTTGTTAGGATTCATTCTAACTAAATGAGGCATAGAAGCAAATCCATCTGAATGTTAAGCTATCATTGACATGAAAAGCCCATCAACTATATAGGAAGTATAGGCACTTAATGAGAGGATTGTAGCACTCACACATTTCATGTCCAGGTTAGTTGATAAATATGCTCTTTTCTTTAAGTTGCTTAAAAATGTTTAAAAGTTTGAATGAACTAACGATTGTGAAAAAGGTTTTGAAGAGCTAAAAAAGTACTTAACCACACCACCTATACTTTCTCAACTGGAGCACAGTGAAATACCATATTTATACCTAGTGGCAGTCGTAGAAGTGGTAAGCTTGATACTTATCTAAGAAGTTGAAAGGGAACAAAAACTAATGTACTTTACAAGTTGCACATTGCTTTTGGCCAAGATAAGATACCAAAAAATTGAAAAGTTAGCCTTCACCTTGTTAACGGCATCCAAGAAGTTAAAACCCTACTTTCAAAGCTATCAAATTGTTGTCCAAACGGATGCTTCTGATCTGACAAGTACTACATAAGCCTGATCTCACCAGATGACTAGTAGAATGGACAATAGAGTTCTCTAAAAAGTAATAAAGGCACAAGCATTAGCTGACTTGCAGTTGAGATAACAAAGACAAAAGAGGTTGAACTAAAAGGCCAAGTGTGGACATTATATGTTAATGACTCATTTAATGGAAATGGCAGTGGGGCGGGAGTAATCTCAGAAGGGCACACAGACTAGGTATTGGAGTATTCACTAAAGTTTGACTTCAAAGTAATGAATAATTAAGCAAAATATAAAGCATTAATAGTAGGGTTAAAGCTGGCAAGAGAAGTAGAGGCATGATTATTAAAGTTTAAGAGCAATATTTAGTTGGTAATTACTTAAGTTAAAGGAAAGTAAAAGGGTAAAGTGCCAACATTGGCAAGATACATTGATATAGCAAAAAAAAAACTATTGAGAGGATTCAACTATGAGTTGATAAGAATTTCGAGAGAATAAAATGATCAACTGAAAGCATTGGTTGAGTTGGCTAGCACTAAGGCAGTGGTGAACAATAGAATTGTTATATAGGAAACACTATAGTCCCCTTACGTGGATGAAATAATGTGCGTGGAGCAGTAAAAGTCATGGCTAACTCTAATCATGGCATTCCTGGAGGAAAAATGATTGTTAGAGAATAAGAAAAAGGCCAAAAGAGTCGAGCAAAGAGAATCACATTTCTTTTAGAAGGGGGATAGTTGTCTAAGAAAGGTTTTTCCCTCTTGTTGTTAAGATACCTACAACCAAGTAAAGCCAATTACGTCCTAAGGGAAATATACGAAGGAATTTGTGAGAGCCATATGGCAAGAATCACAATTGTTTTAAAAGCTATTCGGTCGGGGCATTTTTGGCCCAAAATGAAAAGGGAGGTTCTCAAACTCATGCAGAGATGTGAAAAATGCCTAAAGTTTGCTAAAGTATAGAGACAACTTATGACAAACCAAATGCTTATCATTAACCCTTGACTATTTGACCAATGGGAGATAAATCTATAGGGACCATTCCTAGTCACTCCCAGTTCATTAAAGTATATGGTAATGGCAATTGATTACTTCACCAAATGGGTAGAGGTAGTGCCTTGTGCAATTATAACTCCAAACAATATGCAAAAATTCATTTGGAAAAATATCATTTGTAGGTAAAACCTCCTAAAAACACCACTTTGGCATAAGAAAATCACAAATAGTTCTTTTCAAGTGTGATTGTCACAACCCTAAACTCCTTGTCATGACCACCATGAATATCAATTTTCCTATTGATAATCACCAACTTTAATCAGATTCTACCATTCCATTATATCCACAATTCACTTATTTCATTAACATTCAAGTAACTCAAATTGATTTGATCTTAAAAGAGAATAGAATTTATAGAATTGCAAACCACTAATATATATATATATATATATATGCAAACTTCAACCTACATAATGTACAAAGTCACTGCCCATTAAGCCAAGTGCCTTTTTCAACATAAGTATTTAACATGACAACAACTTCTCTAAATTGTAACAACATCTCTATTGCTAGGTCTACAAAACATTCTTTTATAACACCCTAGGTTCCTTTAGGACAAACCAAAATATAGTTAGATTAACCTATAGTACATAAGGATTCAAAAGTATAGATTAGACTAACTCTATCCTTGAGGTTTTGATGGTCATGCTATATGTATTTTCAAAAGGTGAGCAAAAAGAACTTAGATGGTGGATCCCCTAGGGATCAAACCACTCTATAGCCATCATTAATAACATGTTTAGGAGTTGTAAAGGCATGATTTCTATCTTATGCAATACCTCGTAGGCAGCTAGGTTTAAGATTATCATATAATGAATTTTGACCTTGTACATGCCAAGGGGATTATCAACCATGGTGGTGAATGTGTCAGTCATAATTTCCATTGGATTGTTATATATCTTACTTGTCTAAAGTGGGATTGGCAACTATGTCTTGAGTATCTAAAAAATAATCCATAAAATAATGAGTATAGGGCTTAAAAAGGTAGATACATACCAAATTCATCACATAATAAGAGACATATATATACATGTATCCATGCCATAATCAAATAACTGGTTCTCATATCATTTGCATAAAGGATTATAGAGTATTTAGAGATTTATCTCTAAGATAATTCACATTATGTATTTTGCATCACACTAGACCACTTGAGGCCAATCCCAGGCTCTCATAGCCATATGTCAACATTTCAAATTTATCATGTATTTCAATGTCATGATAACATAATTCAACAACTCATGTAATATCAATATAAGTCACATAGTACATAGCCATAATTCAAATATAATCCTTTTTGTTACTCCGATCCTATCTTATCCCACACAAACCCAACCTTATCCTACTTATCATATTAAAATGTGTAGATCTAAGATCCAATTCATTATTTTCTCATCATAACCCATCATTCACATACCAAGTCACACAAGTTGCTAGGTATGATCAATTATTCCATTTCCATAAAGGACATCACATCAATTCTATATGGATACATCTTAATATCATTTATAACATTGTATAGCATTTAATGTCTAATGTACATAAACATGCTTTACACCATATAAACACTTACAATAATTATAATTCCAATAACAATCATAACATCACAACATCACATACTATTCCATATCTCATGTAAATTATCAAACTTTATATAGTTCAACTACTCATAGTAATTGCATTTCCATAATCACAGTCATTCATCATTATCATCATACTTTCTTGTCTCATGACCACCTTGTCTAGATTCATTGATTAGATATCATTGCATGTACAATAATTCAATTCCTTGGTACTAATTTATGAATTACATTTTTATATTCTCATATTTATTATGCTTGAATTATTTGGATTCATTATGAGAGTAACTCGAGGAATTTAGATAGAGCTTAAGAAAAAGCAAATATTGGCTGAATAATGTGAAACTAACTAAAAGTGTGATCAGAATCGCGATTAGAATCATTGAAGAAGAATGAATATAATCGCGATTAGAATCAAAAAATTCATTTGTGAAAAGCTTGATTCAACTCAAGGAAATACAGTTAAAAGTGCAAGTCTGCTTGCTAAAACGTGTAACCTTTCAAAAAGTCTAATGTCAAATGTGACTAGAATTATGATTGGAATAAAAAAACAGGCTAAGAAAGGTCAATTCAAATCGTACAATTTTAGTTCAAAATTCAATGGCAATTAGTTAAGAAAAACTATTAGGTTTTTGTGAGCATGATCACAGGGTTCAATTCAAAATGATGCAATTCAACTCGCATGAGTAAATTTTGCATGCAAAAAGCAGAAAGAAAGAAAAAAAATAGGGGAAGCTATCTCTAATTCAATATCACACTATAGGATTTAACATCTCATGTGTTTGGCAGCTTAAATAAGCATAAACTCAACTATTTCAACCATATACTAAATAGTATTCCAACGAATTCATTCAATCATTAAGTCTTATCACATAATCTCAAAAGCCCATTTCACAAACTTGCACTACAAATCAACAAATTCCAAGTAAGAATCATATCATAATTCATAAGAATGGTAAGTATTATTCATCTCAACAGTTGAAACACCAGAAACTACAACTATTTTCACAAAATTTTCTATCCTCTTTAAGATAAAAAAAAATAAGAGCATATTAGCTTTTAATCTTTCTTTCAAATATTTCTCTTGTTAACTAATCATATATGATTAAATTATAGTTCCTATATAAGGCATAAAGGTATATCTAATAGATTTAAGCTTTAAAATGTCAGAAAAATTGACTTGATTCATGGGTTAAACAATATCATGAATAGTGATAAAAAAATCTTAAAAATTCATAACTTAAGTTTTACTCAGTGAATCAATATGATTTTGATCTCAAAATAAAGAGGAAGATGAGAGGATTCAACCATAAGAAATCTAATAAAATAATAGGCAAGAATAAGGGCTCACATAAAGAGAGAGAGAGAAAGTTATGAATGTAAAGAGAGAAAAAGGAAGCTTGAGGAAGAAGATGGGGAGGCAATTGCATGGATTGTGTGTGTAAGAATGGCTTAATCAAGAGAAGGAAGTCAATTAGGGAGGGGTATTTTAGAAAAAAAATAAGTCAACTTCTTATCATTTACAAGTTAAGCACCTTTATATTTTCCATATTTCTTCTATTTGAGCCTAAATTTAACACAGTTATCAATTTCTAAAAATTATGAAATTTTAATACAAATTAGTTAAATTAAGGACCCTCATAACGGCTATAATTTTGCTCTTATTCATTATCCGTAAGCCTTGTTTCTATTTTTCTGAAGTTTTCTAGAAATAGTTTATTCTCACTCTTTAAACATTCATGATCAAATTTCTGATTTCTAAAGGATTCCCAATAGTTATATAACTGACTCCTGCTACCTCTAGGCTTTTCTTAGCCCTAGATCCATAAATTTCAAATTTCTCACAAATTCACTATTTTTGAATTTTTTGAAAAATCATTTTATTACCAAAATAAGTTTTGGAAAATTTAGAATGTTACAACGACCACTTGGTAGCAATTATATCTGATAATGGAAAGCAATTTGTCATAGGGACTTTCAAAATTCTTACCAAAGTTACATTTGCAACTACACACTGATTATGTAAGCCTGAATCTTATCTGCTTCTAATTGAAGGTTAAGGATCAAGTAAATGTTCATATCTATCAAACACTACCAAACTAATGGACAAGTGAAATTGGCAATTAGGATCATATTAGAAGGACTTAAAAGGAGTTTAGATAAAGCAAAAGGAAAATGAGTTGAGGAGCTGTCTAGCGTCCTGTGCATGTACAGAACCATTGCTCATTCTACAGCCAGAGAAACCCCTTTTATGCTCATATATGGGAGTGAAGCTATCCTCCTAATTGAATTGGGGTAGTATTCCAATTGAAGGGAATATTACCAATGACAAGAGAATGAAGAAAGGAGAAAGGAAAAGGTAGACATACTATTAAAAGCAAAAGAAATGACTTAACTTTTTAGTGAACACTGCAAAGTGAAGGTCACCAAAATCGCAAATAAAAGAGTCAAAAGTAAAGAATTTGTAGAAAGTGTGCTAGTCCTCTAAAGAGCAAATGGATCGCGAAAGGCACAAACTAAAGGCAAGCTAGTAAAATCATAGGAAGACCTATTCAAAATGCAAAAAAGCTTGTCGAACAATGTTTACCACTTGGAGACCATTCAAGGGGAACCCTTCCTATAAACATGGAATGCAACACACCTGAAATTATACCATATGGAAACATGGTTCTCATGAGTGACAAGCTATGTAATCAAAACAAAGCAAAATGAAAAATGAAAAAGAAATTATCATGTTCATAAACAATTCTCATATTATAAGTCTAAGTAATCTTCTTGATACTACAAACATCAAGTAGCCCTCTCAGCACTAGAAAGACCCAAAAGTGTCTAAGGCACTATAAAGACTAAGCAGTCCCTTCGGTGCTACAAAGATTGAGTAGTCTCCTTGGCATTATATAGACAAAGCAATCTTTTTGGCATTATAAATATGAATGACCTTTGCTGCCCAACTATTCTAACCATATATATGACAAGATAACTAAAAGATAAAACACAAAAACAACAAAAGCTAGGTTGTTTAAGAATAGACAAATATATAGCATAAAGAGCCTAATAGGAGGCCCGATCAAATGATCCATTTAAAATCAAAGTAATATAAAATCTGTTCTCATTAGCAAAACACAAAAAAAAAAGAGAAAATAGAATAAAAAGCCCATTAAAGCTCTGATTGAATGACCCGTTGTAGATCAAAACACAAGAGAAAGCATAATATGAAGCCTGTTAAAAGCTGTAGTTAATAAGAAAAACAAAATATGCTTCATTACAATTGTTGATGAACCAATTACACACACACACATACACACATATATATATATATATATAAGAAAAAGAAGGCAAAAACAAGCAGCAAGATAAGAGGGACCAAGCCTACTTCATATTCTTTACGAGCTCTTCCAAATTCTTGTCTCTATTAATTTTGAAAATGTCAATGTGTAAGTCAACATTAAAGTATTGGATCTACCAAACAACCTTAATGAATCTACTTTGAAGCATCAGGTAGCTGAGCTCTTCAACCTCTACAACAATAATGCAAAGTCTCTCTTCAAGAGCTACTTCACCCTCCTCTTGTTTCTACCACTTAGCCCTGGTTCCTAGGCTAGGCCTTTGAAGATTGCAATTTGGTCGTTACTCACTCTTCATAGACAAAGTCTTGCTCTTTAACTAGTTTGGCAATATGACTAGTGAGGTCAAGGATGCTCTTATCACAACTGGTCAGCTCCCTAGCCTTAGCCTCAACATCTTTTTTAGACCCTCCACAATGTTCGAATTATTCTCCATAAATTCCCTTTCTATTCAAGCCAAAGCTAGAACAATAAAAAGGTTAGATGTAACTAAGCAAATGATTTGGGCTATGGAGGATTTCAAGAGGTAGATCAAACTATGATCTATTATAAACTCATCATTTTGGTCCTGATCAATAGGGAGGAGTAGCTAGTTTCGTAGAAAAGCACCATAATATGGATCGTTATACCATAGGCTATTTATAGTATCAAAATTCAGCACATTCCCCTCAAGGGCATCGACTAGAAGAAGCTTGATTATTCATTTGTCGAAGCCGTCAAATTAGAAATTTATAAAATCATATTGCACTACTCTACTCGTAGCATAGAGCAATATTGGAACAAACCCAAAGATCATTTGAGGATATTATCAATCAATTAGGATATGTAAATAGGGGGTTGGCAAAACTAACTACTAACAACAACAACACTAAACATGTAGAAAATGAAAACAAAGATAAACAAATAACTAGCCAAGGGAATCAACTTGAGATTAATGCTTTCTTGATTACTAAATATTCATTCAGTTGTTAATCATTTCTATGGCTTAAAATCACAAACAAGAATACTTAAAAATGATTAATGAGTCTAATCAGAACTCAGCCACAAACAATCCATGAAATCTCAATGCATTACTTAGTTTTCCTATCCTC
>JANHAO010028111.1:0-10690 GCA_026873985.1 Saraca asoca
CGTAAACTGAAACTCTTTTAATAAAACCAGTTGGTGATGATGAGTTGCACAAACTGTAAAATTAATGGGTGATAATGTGTTGTGCCGTAACCAAACTACCTGCGAAAGAAATAAGATCAATGGTGCCCGAGTTTAGAATAAACCAAATAATATATATTACCGTGAGTGAGACTCCCACATTATAATTATAATGGTTTAATCACATCATCTGTTTATATCATTTAAGTGTATCAATTTGTATGAGAATTATTTTGTTCATGATAAATTTAGTAGTTAAATTGTGATTTAAATTGATCAATAAGAGATTGTACTTACTCAGTCTTGGTTTCATATAACCTTAAGCTCGTATTTATATGTGATTTATCTCTTTAAAAGAAGTTGAACTTTATTTATAATGTTCTGTTATGATTATGTTTCTGATGATCTTATTTTTACAAATTTAAATTATTAGATTAGTCTATTAGATTAATTAAAAATAAATTAATTGAATAGTTATAATTTAAATCAGTTTATTTTGAATTGTGTCAAAAATTATTATCATCATAAAGCTTGAGGTGATATTTAAAATTTTTTTTGTGAAAGAAATTGATTAAAATTATAATTCAAACATTTCTAATGGAAATGTTTATTAAAGGCAAATTATATTATATTAATTCAGAGTTCTAGACATTTCTATGACATTGGCGACAAGTTTTTGGATTTGTTAATGTCTATTAGTAAAGATCATGTGATAATGAAGTGTATCTTATCCAATGAACATAATTTTATTGTGTGATTTGACTGAATGACGGGTCTCGTACATGAATTTTGAGATATTTGTGCAAATTCCCAACTAAACCCCATCAACTCAACGTTGTGATAGCCAATTTGGCTTCTTTTTGTCAAAATTTGACGTCTTTGCATCTCTATTCTTTTTGTGTGTCCGCAGCTAATGCCAACTACTATAAAGAAAAAAACAAAGCTTCCTTCTCTTAACTTAGACTATTATGTCCAGAGAAAATCTAACAAGCAAGCAACTAAATTAAATTATTTCAAGTGCCCGAGAGTCAAATTAAACAAGTAAGAAGTCTTGGAAATGATTCTATCATATTTCTAACATAATTCATATAAAATTTTAAAGAAAATTACTCAACGCACATATTCAACACAGCGTGCGGGTAGAATTTCAAAGTTATTATTGAAAAGTAGTACACAAATAACATTTCCATTAACTCTTTCGTTTTCATTCTTTTAAGAAAATATGATTCATAATCTGGTGTTTCAAGTTTTGTCTCAATTTGTTCGCAACAAAACAAAATCCGATTGATCACTGCTCTAATCTCTTTTTTTTTTTTTTACTTTCGGCCCATGACAAAGTTGTGATTGGTGTCCGTTAAAATGAAGAGCCTCAGAAAAGCCCAAGTCATTCATAATATTGGAGAGGTTTGCAGAAAATATGGGCCTAGTAGAGTGTAACTCATTAGAATATGGGCCTGTGCCCATTCGCCATCTATGGGCTCGAAGCAATCACTATCTCCATGCAACTAAGGCCCAATACGAAGTACAAACTGACCAATCGAATTAAAACATATGTTAACCCTAGAATCTATATAATTTGTCTGTGAAAATTTATGAACAAAAATAAATTAGAACCCTACAATGATTACTTTTTCCTAATAATGAGGCGGCCAAATCATGTTAAAGAAAATAACAAAATGTGATTCATGGCTCGTGAGAGTTGAAACATTTGACGTTGAAATCGATGGTAAAAATGTTGGACTTGGTCAAGCAAATAAACCAAGTGCTTCATGACTTCAATTAAGTTTCAAATACGTTCCACTACATGAGAAAGACAAAAGGGCAAACATTGGAGTCAACAAAAGAGAATATTTGCGGATTGCGGTCATATTAGGCGGCCCATTATATATATATATATATATATATATATATATGAATAGGAGAGTTTTGGAGGAGAGAAGCTCAAAGAGAAATAACTGGGGCAGGGCAGGTGGTGATCAATGGCTCAGAACTTCTAAAACCTTGATTATTTGTTTTGTATAAATATATGAATCCGATTCTCCTGACTAAAAGCTTGGCATATTATGTGACTAAGTCTCAGAAGCTTCTCCCAAATGGTTAAAGAAAGAGTGTTATATTCTCCAAATTCATCAATAATAATAGAAATTACTGTAAAATGTATTCTACATGTCTTTTAAACAGTCAAAATTTACAGAATTATGTATTTTATAATTTATAAGGAAAAGTAACTTCGAATTGTTCTCAAAAGAGTATATATAGAGAAACTGTATATACTATATCATAGTTAATTATATTGTTAATTCATTCAAATTATAGCCTTGAAACTAAATTAGATGATGTTCTCCAAGCCTCACGAGGATGAATTTTTTGCATAAGCTTAGTTTAAATAATTAGTATATATTAGACCCATCATAAAATAAAAACTTAATATTGTCAATTTTATAACAAAAGGAATAAATTCATTAGAACATTTATTGATTAAATGTTACGATATGCTATAAGATTAATTTAAGGTATATATTACGTTAATATCATAGACTTAGTCTTTATATAAAATATTTTTAGGATGAACATGAGGAACCTGTAAAGTTATAACACACCTTTTAGGATCGCCATACAAGTCAAACAAACACGAAAGATCTAGTTAAGTCAAGAGAATTCTTTCTAACTGTCCAAAAAAAAAAAAAAAAAAAGAAAGGAGATAATTCTTTAAAACAGAGACAAAAACTATGCAGACAATATTATTATATTAAAGAGTGAGACATGCAATGACTTTTGGATATTGAATTTCTCTTTCTCTCCGTAGTAATTAAAACTTAAATTAATAAACGTTTTGGATTAATTGTTATATACAAGCATTTCCCACAAAAGTTAACATAAATTTAAAGCAACTTAATTTACAGCACAAGATTACCTCATGCACGTAAGGTCGATTTTTTTTACCACTCATGTCTTGCTTAAATAAATGAAGCATTAATTTAAGATTATAAAGTAAGTTAAAAGCTTTTCATATAAAATGAATAAGTTGATTTCATCAAACACAAAATCTATACCAATGAGATGAATCAAAGTGTAGTAAAAAAATTGGATGAAGAATGATCAGTGCAAGTAAGGTTGAGAATAATTAATATAGGTAGAAGATGTGAACATCATAGCATGAAAAACCAGAATATATTGAAGAAATCAAAATTACATTGTGATATATTCATCACATTAATTCCAACAATATACTATATGATTCAAAATTTAAATATTCCAGTATTGCCTATGGAGAGCTAACCTCTGTCTATATAAAACCCTTCCAACTGTATAAATGATTTCAGTATATATATATACACATCAAAAAGGACAAATGAAATTATAAAAAAATGAAAAATTAATTGGAAGGATCAACTCGAAACTCAAGGAACGTAATCAATGTCTTGTAGTCCAAGTATATGAAGCTAAGCCAAGAACCAACCAACCAAACTAGTTGTTGATGCTGTTGGTACCTTTGCTTGGTCCAGACGGCGGAACTGGTGTCCCCTTAGGCAGCATGTTCAGGACCAGCGGTCCATATTTTCCGGCGAGTCTCGGAGTCGCAGGGAACCTTCTTCCTGACGAGGGCAGCTCCCCGGCGGCATTCATGTGACACGGTGAAACATGTCCTGTCTCCTTCAGCGCGGGGGCACCGTCAACGTCGTTGTCGGTGGGGAGGGCAAGATTGAAGGTGGGTTCGGTGGCTGCGCCTGTGACGCTGAAAAAATGGTTGTTCAAGAGCCTCGCGGATGAAGAAGACGGCGCCGTTGAAATCAGAAGCAGGGAGAGTAGTAGCAAGATTGTGAGGGAGTTTGCCATTGGAGAGAGGTAGGTGATGGAGGTTAGAGAAATGGTTTTGGTTTTTGTGAAATGAGAGAGGAGGAAGAGTTGGAGAAGTGAATTATGAGGGGTTTTGAGAATGGGGTTTGTATTTATATTGGAAGGAAGGAGTGGCTTAAGGGTGTATGGTAAATAGTGGGGAGTTGACAAGGTCCTAAGGTTAGTCTTGTAGTTGTAGCCCGTGATTTACAACCAAGTATCTTTCAGCTTCCGGACTCTTGGCCTTCAATTACGAGGCCTTGATTCTTCATTTAATAACACTTTGCTTAACTTTGATTACATCATGCTCTTATGTACAAGAAGAAATTCAAAGTAGAAAAGATTTAAATTTATATACAAAAAGATGATACATGCATGATTTATATACATATATTGTGGTTTATAAGATTTCGATTCAATTTTGAGTGAAGGTTGTTGTATTTTTTTAAATTGGGGTAGTTAATTTTCTTTTTATATACCTAATTATTTATACTCACATTTACATAAAAAAAAATACTTATTTTTATAACGAAAGCACAATTATAGGCCAAATTGGCTGCCACGTCAAGGGTTGACCATGTAAGTAGTGAGTATAAAGGTATAAAGAGAGGAGATATGCTAGTGGAGAAATAAAAATTCATTTTGTTTATAAGGACTTGCCAAGCATGTTCGCCAAGTCCGCGTTGGCCTTAGAAAACGGAAGTTTCACGCACGACTTCCCGTGCACGTTTCAAAGTCTCAACTCCGTAAGCGCACCGTCACTCGCTCCCTTCATTTGGACCGAAACCCCAATTCGGTGGGTCTTTGCTCCCTTTCAAAACTCACTTACCCTCGGCATTTCATTCCTTTTTATTGTTTTTCCTTACCTTAAAAAAAAAAAAAGAGGACGATAATAATTACATGAATTGAATTTTCATCTTAATCATAATTTTGATTCTTTGATTTATTTTCTTCTATATCACAAATTTAATTTTATTTTATGTGTGTCTCATAATTTAACTGCTCATCCTATCATAGAAAAAATTAATAATAATAATTCAGAGCTAATCTCTTATGACAATTTCACCAAGGTAGTACAATAATTCAGAAGTGAGTGTATTACAGCAATTTCACTTGGTAATACAATATCTTTACTTCTATTTTGAAGTTCAAAATGGCTGCAAATACCTCATCCTCTATTTACTATATTTTTTTAATAAACAGTGTGAAGTTTATAGTAAAATTTAATTTTTTTAATATATATAATTAAAAGTAAAAAAAATAAAACATGAAAATAATAAGATTGAAATTATTTAAGGTTGCACAAATTCTTCATTGCTTCATCACCATGATTATGTACAAATTGACGTCATTTTGTGTTGAACTTGGAAGTTTGAGGTCAAGTAAAGATTGTATACATTTAGACCAATCACCTAAACAAAAAAAATTCAAAGTATATTAGTTAGTTTTTTTTTTTCAAGAACTAAAATCAAAGCTATTTCCATTCTTTTCTCCCTTTACTTATTCCTTTGACTAGGAAAAAAGGTGCTGATATTTTTGTTCAACATAGAAAATTTAGATTTGGAAGTCATAAATGGCAGCACGGTTAGTGGGCATTTAAACATGACTCAAGTGAAATAACCCTCAAGAGGTCTTGTAACGTGTTACATAAAATTTTGATTATTGTGGTTTGGATCACGTGAAGTGTATGCGAACTTGTGAATTCAGAAAAAGTTTACACAATGTGTATTTGCAATAAGTTTTATAATCCCATATATATACAATTTAAATTGGAATAAATTATGCTATTGCTTATGCGTTCTTTAAACTTTTAATTAAGTTGTTATTAGTTAAAAAAATTTAATTTAATTTTTATAATTATTTTTAATTGAATTCTTTTTGTCATCTTTTAAAAAATTTGTTAGTAGCTAGCACATATTAACAATAATTTATGCATGCAGAGACTAGTAATGTATCCTTTTTTAGAAAAGAATTATTCTACAAAATATCAAGAATTTCTTTAAATTATTTATCACTTAAATATAAATAAAAAATACATATAAATTTTGCATCAACAATCACTAAACTACATCAACGAAATACTATTGACATGTGTTAATTACTAATGAAATTTTTAAAAAAAATATATAAAGACTCAATTCTAAATTTTTAAAATAAAAATTTAATTAGAAATTAAATGAACTATAAAAATGAAAATTTAAATTAATATTTAAATTTTAATAATTTAATATTTATTTTGAAATGAATAAAATCAAATTCAAATTATCATATGCATAATTATACATACAAACAAATTGGTTAAGTATGAATGGCCTTAGAGGGAAGAATGCCAGCCACATTAATTATCCACACCACCGCGTTGATGTCACGAGGCTTGTAGCCCTCCTTGGTCTCCAAGTTATTAGCATGCCTTTGAATATTTGCAAATTCAACTTAATGTTTGCTCTTTTTTGGTTATTCAACCACTCCGTTGACGATATAGGTGTACTTCACTTTGTAACAATTTTTCAGTTTCTTAACCTTTGTGTCGGTGGAGGAATTCACCAAAATTATTCATTTCTATTTTAAAAGGTACAAATTAATTAGTGGAAATACAATCAAGGTACCTACTTGTTTCCTTTTCATAAATCAATAATTTAGGTGGGGATTATGTGATAAATTGTTCTTTTAATATTAATGCTATATATGTTTGAAGGAAAGAGAATGGAACGGAATAAGAGAAAATTGAGTTTTAATTAAGTAGGAAACAGACGATGAACATATGATTAATCCTTTAGAATCTTCCATTCATTAGGTTGAACTCCTCTAATTTGAAGATTTTTTAAGGATTAGTTTCTAAATATTTATCCAAATAAAAGAAAAAGAAGTTAACTTTTAACTATCTACTCTTACTACAAAAAAATTTATTATTATTGATGGTCATGATGATAGATAAAAAAAAGTTTGATTATAAAAAATTTTATTATAAATTTCAAAAAATTCTCCAGAATTTCCTAAATTGGAGGATGAGTACAAAACAGTAAATAGTAGAAGGTCACTAAAAAATAATCACTGTTTCTAATAAAAAATCCTGTCACAAATTTTAAAAAATCATTGTTGGTTAAATTATCTTTGAAATTTTTTTCCAATGAGTTTTGAGAGGATGATTTTTCTATTTTTTTTTTCTATTTTATCTATAAAAAATACGTTAAAATTTCTGTTGTAAAAGCCATAAAAAATAAGTTGAAATAAATAAAATTTTTGTTAAAAATTATTAAATTTTTTTAAAAATAATCTCTATTGATTAATTAATCTCGAAATTCCATCAAAAATTAATTTTAATATTCTTAATTCTAAATTTTAAAAATTAATATTTAATTAATAATAAAAAAGTAAACATATGATCCATATAAATAATTATGAATATATAAAATTAGTTAAATAATCTATAAATTGTATTATTCCAATCAAATTATGTATAAAATATATTATTTAAATAAAATATATAAAAATATAACTAGAATACAAGATTATGGAGAAACTCATGAGTCTCATAATTTCGAACAATATCATCTTTCTCCTATTGCCTTTAATCAGTGGGCTATCCACTACCTCCTAATGATGGTGGTCGAATCAACTATAAAGGTAGTTGCACTAGCAGTAAATGCACGTAAGCAGGGCGTTGCTAGTGGTATATTAGGGAGTGGTGGTAACCATATAGATAAGGATGAAGTGGAGGAAGAAGTGGCAAAAGTTGGCTTTACTGTTGTTATTAAGTCAGTAGAAGTTGTTCCATTTGAGAGAAAATGACATGTATCTATTGTTGCTTCTCAACAACAGTGTGCATGAGCTACTACAGCTCAATAGGTGACACACTATTGAATTGAGATGCAATGGCTGATACAACCATCCCTATGATGGTTTTAGATCCTAACCTATAGACTTGTCTCTTTTTTCGTCCTACCTACAGTGTCCACCTACAAATCATGGTCAAATGATTAGGCGACCTCACTAGTCGTCTTCCTGGAGCCCTCAAGACCTTATTGTGTCCAAGTCTGTGCATAGTCCTTTTTTCATTTTATTAAAGTTCTCCTACAAATTAAAATAATTAATTATTTAATATTATAAATTTAATATTTTTACTATGAAATGCACAATACATTAATAACAAAATTGCATTTTAAGAGAATTTGCTTTTATAGGACTATGCAATTCGAGGTGAGACCCACTAACCGTCCCTCTAATTGTGGGTGCGATGAAATAAGCTATCCATGAGTGGCTTGGCCATAGCCTCAACTATTTACACAACATGAAATGTTTTAAAAACAGTATAGATTGTGGTATGAACGTGGTTGTAACAATGTAAATTGCATGAATAACATTGAGTGCAAATAATATTACTGTCAGTAGCTTATGCTTTCCTATGGCGATAGATCCATCAATGTACAGGGAGAAACCCTTTCCAATTGCTTATGAGGCTCTATTACTCTTATTTTACTTTGACTTAGACCTGAATTTAAGATTCTCTTAGTACTTGAGAAACCCCTCTCACTCTTCGTCCTTGATCAAGCTGAGGCTGAGTGCACCTCTTTTTTTGTACCTCATCCATAATATCCTTTATTTTGTTAGAACCCTTATGATCGAAGTTCTTGGACATGTCTTTCACATAAGAAGGGCTCCACTTCCAATACTTTTGCAATTAAATAACAATGAAGCATCGGATGGTTAAAAAATAATTAAAAAATAAATTTAAATTATAAACAAAGTATGAAAACTTTACCTTAAACTCCGTATGTAGCATCCTGCGCGTGGGCTTTGAAATACTCTTTCACGTAAGTCATACTCTCTCATACTTGCTCATGATGTGGTGTATAGTGCTTACAAGCTCATGAGTTAGGTAAAACCTGAACAAATAAAAATAAACGTAATTAAGAAATTAAAAAAATAAGGTTCATGTCAAAATGAATATTAGACATAATTTAGCATACATTTCCCGTTTTATAAGGCATAACAGTCTCCCCATGACTAAGTACCGATACCCTAAGGAGTGAAGGATGTTCAAGGGCAGATGCCACGCCTAAAGATGGTTGCAATACTTATGATAGTGTCCCTTGTGTATCTAGGGATAGGTGTTATTGCTACTGTGATTGCATCCACGTCAATGCCTGTGCAGATGGCTCCATCTGGTCAGATATAGGTCAGAGTGTGGGCATGAAAGTATAGCCTGAATGAATGATACCTGGCAAGCTTTAATCAGTCATCATATGCGAACTGTTACTAAAAGAATCATGAGGGGAACTTTGTCCTTGGGATCGTTGTCTTTTACCTTCTCGTCCACCCCTATGGCCTATTATATATAAATATTCACACATGACATAATCAAAAAATAATCATATATAAGTTATATGAATAAAATAATACGACGTAATAAATTAACATGTTACACATGAAATGACAGTATCATTTGTCCAATTCCTCCTTTACATTTTCTTCATCAACATCTTCATCCTTATATTCATCATCTTCTTTGTTTCCGTTGACATTGCCCTTTTGTTCTATATACATTAGCCATCCATCTCATCTTATCCACCATTTTTGTCATGCAAGCTAATGATTGAATCATCTGGTGGAATTAACTGAGGTGCATATGACATATGATCATCTTGGTAAGTGATAACACAATATTTAAAACATCTATTTATTCTCATACTTAGCATTTTAAGGTCTTAAATTGCATGTTTCTAGCTATGTTAGTGTGTATTGGTGATTTTATGTCAATTGGTTCATTATGGAAAATTCTGCATAATTGTGTCAATTTGAGCAATTTTTGTATTCTAAGCATATCTTGATCTACACTTATCCAATTAATGTGATTTTTATCTTGTAGGAAATCTAAGAGATAGATCTACAACTTTCATGAAGACTGTAAAAGCTGAATCACACAATTGATTATCCAAAATTGGAGCTCAATTCGACACCAGAATGCTGCCAGAACACTATCCCGGGCAGCTGACCTCTGCACACTTATCAGACCATATCTAGAGATATACAAGTCCAATTGAGGTGAAACTTAGCCCAAATGGAAGAATACATAATGCCACAACTTTCATAAAGGCTTCCAGACTTGATTCCAGCAATTTGGGCATGGAATATGAGCTACAATTCATGGGAAAGAAATGCTATAAAAATGGGCTGCTGCAGAACTAAACTTTCAAGGCCTCAATTGACATAGGCTTGAGCCCAATGTATCTCCCTTTGCTCCAGCCTGCACTAAACCAGCTGGAGACCTAAAAAGAAGAAGAAAAAGTGGGAATGTAATATGTAAAATGGAGCAGCACACAAAAAGACAGTAAGTCAGCAAAGTGGCAGAAAGTGGACCTGCTACACCAACTTTTCTGCCTCCCTCTTTTAACCCGGGTAGAACCATTTTTGAGAAGACTTTGGCTTCAGCTTTGAAGCTAGGTTTTAGGGTAGTTTTTGTGTAGTTTTAGTAGGAGTAGTGTAGGGCATTTTTCTTCCATTTTCCTTGTATTTTAGGCCTGCCATGGAAAGCTAAAGTGTAACCAGTCCAAGGGGCTGCAACTTTGAAGATTAATAATGAGGTTTTATTCTTTCATTCTACATTTAATTGTTGGCCATTTATTTCCTATTTCCTCCCTGTTTTTATTGAGTTTTCTGAATTACTTGGCTTCAATTAGTTTGGTTGACTATATAATTATGGCTTCATGATCTATTGTAGAATAGGAAAACTAGCAATGCCTTGAGCTTTTAATGTGTTTGCTTCTTGGCTGAATCTTGACTACTTAGGATAGATTCATTAATCATTTCAAGGCTTCTTGTTATGATTTTCATCAAT
>JANHAO010028112.1:0-10683 GCA_026873985.1 Saraca asoca
AAACAGTGGCTATGTTGCAGAACATGGATTGTCCGTTTCCATTATGATAAAGGGCAAAATAATCAATAAGATAGAAAAACAGCAGGAAAGAAATATATTTATTTCTAAATTTAAAAGGAAGGGAAGTATAATATATTCTTTTTTATTATTAATACGATAGATTTACATAAAAAAAATTATTTATTACAATAAAATTTCATGTTTTTATCTTTTTGAAATTTAAAAAAAAAAAATAAGAGAATCAAAACTTAGTGATTGATAGATTTCAGTTTGTTCAAGTACATTCCATGCTAGTTATGCCATCCACCCTACTAACATGCGTGTCTCGTCACTTGTTATCATGTAACTATTAATATTGGCGTCAAACATTTGGGGCATCCACAAATATCATTTTGAGATTATTTAACCTGATTTAGTATTTAATATCAAATATTATTCTAGTAAGAATCAAAGTGTGAGTATACAGTTATTCAAATTCCTGTTTGAGAGATATAAGATGCTTATTTTATTAAATAATAAATTATTTAATATATACGTATAATGTCTTGAATTTGAATATAGATATTAATAAAAAAAATTAAAAATAAAACTAAATGTCACTGTATCATTGGAGATGTCGATAAAATGATATATTTTATACAAATAAAAAAGGTTATTGTGGTTAATTACTTAATACTTCCCTTTATAGACATGTGATTTAATTTAAAGTTCAAATAATGATAATTATATCTTAAACAATCAGTAAGAGAAGACTCAACATATTACATCAAAACTAAATCCTTATATTAACACAATTCATGCAACTAGTACTTTGCATTAATCTTGCAGTTTGGTGCATTGTGATTTTAATTTTAAAATTTTCTTTTCATTGAGTCATTTTCTTTTAGAATGTTTAAAAAATAAGATTTTATTTCATTTTAAATAATTTTTTTAAATGGTATTTGGATTTAAGTGAAAAAATAATTCATTTCATTTATAATTTTTATTTTAAATATATTTATATTATCATAAAAAACTATCAAATTTATCAAAAATTATTTAAAATTTATTTACTAATGAATTAAAATTATTTCTATTGAAATGAATTAAATTCTAGAAAAATTGATTTCAAACATAATATTTAAGTTTAAAATTCCTTTACATTCTATTTATCTTTTGAATTTCAGTCATTTTAATTTTAGAGTTTCTTTTCATCCCTTTATATAAACTTGATCTGTCTGACTTTTCTTTTAAATTGCACTCATTTTAATTATCAAGTTCCTTTACATTGACTTGTCTTTGCATAGTCTTTTCTTTTTTAAACACTTTGTCGAACTCTTATTTCTTTTCACTGTCTTCTTTATTTTAAACTTCAAAGGCCATTTACAATCGTATGTTTTATGCCATATTGTTATTAGCTAATTGCTTCTCACAATTGTGCATTATCTCATTTTACATTTTCGTTTCAATTCCAGAGTCATTTCTCATTTTTTAATCTGTTCTTTCCATTTTTTTTAAGTTTAAAATTCTGATTTTCATATAAATAATTCTTTCTCCATGTCTATAAAATATAGAACTTTTAATATAGATGATGTTTGATCCATAATAAAATCTATTTTTTTTTATGAAATGATGTAAAAGTACAGTAGTGGAGTCAGTGAGATGAATGCAACTACTAAAATAAAATATTAAAAAATAAAAAATCATATCATATTATTATAATTGATATATATTTTAAATTATAAAATAGTATTGTAATTTAAAATAAATCACATTATATTAGGGTTTGATAAAAATATACTTTACACAATTAATTAATCTTATTTGATTAAATTAGTTTTGACTTTTGAAATAATTTAATAATTTTTAATGATTATAATAAGAATGATCAAATTCAATTAAAATTAATAAAATCTTTTAATTTTAATACAAGATGTTTCAATGTTTCAATCAAGATAAAATTTGAAAACAAGTAAAATATTTAAAATAATACACAAAATAATCTGTTATGTTTTAAAAAAAATTAATAAAAATATATGTTCACCCGGAGACTTTTTTCTCTTCGTTCGTCATCCGTATTTTGTCGTCCGAGGGCCCAAACAACAAAAGCGTGGTACTCAATAATTGTGACGGGTGTGAGTTTCTAAATTTTTTAAAATAAAAAATTCAAAGTGTCAACACTAATAATTGAATTCAGGACCCATTTGTTTATGTGGTCCAATTCTATAATTTGTGCCAACACTAATAATTGATTCAAAAGCGTCGGCCAGGCATTCACCCAAACAAAAAAAAAAAAGTGTCGGCAAGGACCTTTTTGTCTTTTGAATTTGACCTCAACTGTTTAGATTCTTCTGGATAATTCATTACTTATTTAAGGCCGTTTGTTTAATTTTTTTTTAGAAAAAATTAAAAAAATTAAAATTTGATTTTTTTAAAAATTCTAATTATTATTTGAAAAAAAATATTTTTTAAATTTTTTAAACTTTAATTTACTGTTTAAAAAATACTTTTTTTTTAAGTCCATCCAAATCTACTATTAAAGATCCAGCCAAAAATTTGCATTATATCAATTTCAAATAAATTAGTAATATATTTTCAATTCATAAAAAATATTGAATTCAAAAGTGCGAGGCGTAAAACATTTCAAAGGAAAGTAAATATTTCTTATTAATCTCTTCGGAATGTAAGTTGTTTAATGCTTTCATAAATCACGTTTCTAATTTTTCATATTTCCAACAATTTTTGACCTTGCTGTGTAATGAAATTATAATTCAAAGGTAACGTAATTACAATAAAATTTTAATTTAATTTTTATCTACAGATAACACTTATTTACAAAAAAAAAAAATTATTATCGATTAATGTTATAATGAGGACAATTTCAATTTCACCACGGCAGCAAAATATGTCACATTCTATATTAAGAAAAAATTTTGTCAAGGCAGCGGGGCAATTGCCCTTGCTACTTTTTTCATATAATAATAGCGCATGCACACTGCATTGCCCCACATTAAATTGAAGTCATCGTCTTTCTCATAATTTCCTTCGCATGTGCCAAAGCAAAGCTTACAAAAATCTTTCATTCCCGTGAGTGCAATGTTTTAAAAATTATGTTGGAAAATGAATTAAAAATTTCATTGAAAACTAATCAGTTATGTAAATAGTCAAATTAAATAATCATATAAATATAGATTTATATAAATTTATTAAAAATTTAAGTAATTATTAATGTATATTATAAATATGAATTTATATTTTATATGAAAATAAGAAATTAAAATAAGTTAATAAATTTTTAATTAATTAAATATTAAATATTTTCTTTATTAATTTTTAATTAGATTTAAATATATTGAACTAAATCTAAAAATAAAACAAAAGAATTTATTGACAAATTTTTAAAATCGAACAAAATTTTCGATTCTTATCATGCGATCAATTCAAATTAATTTAATTGTTAATATATATATATATATATATTTTGGATAATTCCAACTGCACAAATTAACGATTACCATTGGATTCGTCGGTTTTCAAAACACTGCATGAGAGACGCATGCCTCACTGTAAGCTTTGTCTTTGATCAATAATGCTTTCTACCGGTCTTTCTTTTTAAGCTGGAATTTACATTTTTTAAAATCAAGTGGGGACCATGATAATAATACTAAATGATATGAAAAAGACATATATTCATAATTATTTATCTCTTTTATATTGGCGAATATAAAACATTATTAATCCCACCTATTTATTAGATTTAAATTTTATTTTCAAACGATTTTAAAAAATTAAATAATTTATAAATATTTAAAGTAATCAATAACATATTTTAATTTTAAAATAAAATAATCTATTTTATTTATATATATTTTTTAAAAAAAGTCCCATACTCCTTTAAAATACCTAAAATTATTTTAATTTCAATTATGTCTGTGAAAGTTTTACTCCAGCAACTATGCCTCTTTCTGTTCACTCTTAAATATGACGATCTTTTATGCTTGGCATTTCAACAAACATGTGCTGAGCATATAGCATTGGAGGGGGATTGGCTCAGATAGAAGGCAAAGAAAATGAGAGAAAATATTTCGATGCAACTCCTTCTCCTTATGCTGATTAACGCAATACTTCTCAAAACAAATCACTGCTGGGCTGCAGCTGCAGAATATTCATGGGAAAGCAACTCAGAGATCAACATTACAACAAACGGATGTGATGGCTCCATTCATGATTGTCTTATCGCTGATGAAAACGATGCTGGTTCGTTGATGGAAGCTCATATAAGCAGAATGCTGGCGGTGGATTACGGGAAAATTGTGACCCCAGGCACCAAAAATCCACAAAGTCAAGCGGTTCCGTGTCCGGATAAGATCAAGTATACTTCCTGCCTTGGCGATCCAAAGCCTTCTAAAGTAAAACTCAACTGTAACTCCTACAATAAAGATCCCAACTGTCACTGACTGTATGCTTGTCCACCCTCTTCTCTTCTCTTTCTTTCTTTTTTTTTTTTTTTTTTGAATAAACTTTCCTTTGCGTAATTATAAATTGAATTTGGGATGTTGCAGCTACATGACCATTAGGAGGTAAAATAGATTGTTTGAATCGTCCCTAATGAATAGATTATTATAAATCTATTTATTATTCAAATAAAATTTTGTATAGATCATAAATCCATAGCCTATGTATGATAGTGAGATTTGATTCATCCATTTATATATGTAATTATTATTTTTATATTATTTTATTTTATATTTTGACCATTATTATTTTTGTACCACCACAGTCAATATTTTATTATTAATATTAAAAAACAATTTTTAGTATTAAAATTTTAAAATTATATTTTACTATTATCGAAAAATTTTAATTTATTTTTATCATTTAATAGTACAAATAGTCATTTTCATTTTCTTGACAACTTTTCGAGTGACATTTCACATTTACTGTCTTAAGTCATGTTTTATTAACTTATTTAATTTTATATATTTTTATTCTTATTTTTTATATCCATTTTCATTTACCATTTCATGTAAAAAATTACTTTGGCAATGAACCCATAATTTAGCTTAACTGGCCCATTTGTAAAATAGAATAAATTTAAACTTAACTTTTGATTTGTTTTACAAAACAGATTCGACTATATTAATTAAAACATAATCCATTAATCTACGAAACAGATTCATATAATTTTATATATAAAATGGAAAAAGTTTAGGGTTAACTTTTTCTGTGAATGTAGTTTATATTAGGTAAAGTTTAACTTATTTTTGTATTTACTTATAGTTCAGTCAAATTTAAGAATATTATTTAAATAATAAATGTGTCAAATTAAATAAAAAAATTTATCATGAAAAAATTTAATGTTTATACACAAATGATAAAATATTTATAGATGGTGTTTGATAAACAACTTTTTTATCAATGTTAGATGATTTCAGGGGTTTTAATAAATTGACCAAGTCAATTCATTATTTTTAGTATTTGATAAATGGTTACTTGAGTTTCAATTTGAAAAAGTTAGGAAATATAATATTTTCAATTAATTGATTTACAAATAAGTGTGAAAAAAGATATCAATATTCATGATCAATTCAACTTTTTTAATCTTAGAAGTTATAAATTCATTTTTTTTAATCTAAAATTGTCTATATCTTAATGAATGTAATAAATTATAGTTAATTGTTTCCTAAAAAATTAAATAAAAATATTATTTTATAATTATTTATTTCTCAAAAGAAAATCTAATAAATTATAGTTATTTATTTTTTAAAAGAAAAAACTAATAGAGGTAATACATTATAATTATCTATTTTTAAAAGAAAATCTAATAATTTTTTTTATAAGAAAATTTAACTTGATAAATAATATATTAAAATATGAAATATATAAAAATAAAAGAATACTTAAATAAATGATAAAATATATCAATGCTCTCATATATTATTTTACATATAAATAATTAATAATAAACAACAGATTTTATAAATATCTTTATACAAATAATTAATACTATCAATTGATAAAATTAACTAATATAATTAGCTATTAGCTAATAACGAATATAAACCACTGATTGTCAGATAGGACCATAATGTAATACCAAGCATGTATAGGTGAATCTTTAATAATTATTTTGTTGAATATTTATTTATTGAATGAAAAATATTAAAACAAGTGGAGAATGGATAATTATAAATAAATTATTAATAACCCTTTTTTTAATGAATAAACATTCTATTCATATAATATTGGTTGTAAAAGTATAATTAATTTTGACATATTTAATTATAATTGATAAAATTATAAATAGTTGTAAAATATACTATTGGTTGTAGAACAAAATTACAGTTGCAGATTGTAGCATAACAATATTACAAAGCAAAATTTGAGCTGCAAATTGCAATTTTAAACCATTCTTTCTGCCTTAGATTTTGTTGTGCTGCCTGAATCTGTTTGTGCTCGCGGGAAGAACAATAAATGATTTTGTTGTGCTGCCTGAATCCGTTTATGTGTTGATGCTTGCTAAGCTGCAAGTTTGATGTTTGTATTAATTGAAGTTTGTCAACCGACAGAATGAGTGGCATTTGAAGATAAATTAAACGATAATATTTAATTGTTTCCGTGTCATGAGCAAGTAACTCTCTAGTCAGAATCATGTGATACATATTGCAACTCTTAACCAATATGTCAACTTTCTAATAAATTTGAGATATACTTGAATAGAGAAATAAGACATTGAGAATTCTGTCGCCGATAAAACTAAAACACTATACGTAACATGTGCTCAAGCAAACATGAGCTTGTAGTCGAAGCATTAATGTATACCGAATATCAAACAATATACCACATAAGAAGTCTTTAATCTCTAGTATACATTGAGAAGGGATTTTTTTAAAAATAAGGAAAGGGATAACTTTATTTTAATAATATATATATTTCATTACATAATTTTGAATGTGTAAGGGGAGTCTCTAAGCTTCATACTTTGATCCCTAGCATGTGCCACAGTACCCATCCAAGTCATCAGATATGCCCCATTAAAGAGAATTTTAAGCCAAAGTCTTAATGGCATGAGTAAACATACTTTTTTCGAGTCAACATAAGGGTTTTTCTCCTAACTAAAAAAGGTTCTAATGCACCATTTCATATGGACCCAAAGAAAAAATGCAAGAATCACAACCATGTTGTTAATGGTAAAAATGAGAATAAGGCAAAAAAAAGTCCTACATTAATGAGAAGTTGAGTAAACTTGTACCTTATAAGGTTGGGGGATCACCCCCTTCCACAAGTAAGGGCCCTTTTAAGGAAAAAGGACAAAACTGTGCGAATTCATTTGGGGTTGAAACTATATTATGTCGACCCTATCGGTACATCCAAAGTGGACAATACTGCGCTTGGGACAAGTTCACATCAATCATTATCATTGGCACCATTGTCGAGGATAATGTTGACAGTGAAATTTAATTCAATATACCCAAATCTTAATCAACCAGAATAGTTCTTGAATCTCAAACTGCAAACTAGTTAGATGAATAAGATATAAGGAGATGAAGAGGAAGAACAGTAAGGCAAAGAGGATTTTTTAACGTGGTTCAACTAAAGTCTGTTCATTGACCCCTACGTCCACAGATGATGTTATTGTTGGAAAAATATTTACTGTATACAATATTATTACAGAGATTTCTCTCTAGAGAGTTCTCTCTCAGAGCTCTCTCCTCTCATTTTACAATGAATTTTTCCCTATATTTCCTATCTCTGGGCTATTACACAGACTCCAATAAAAATGTAAGCTAATCTTGCAAGTTGGCTCTTGCAAACCCTTTGTCAGTTGACCTTTGTAGATTGGCTTTTTCTTAGTTTGTGCAATCAGCAAGCTTTGGCTAGTATCGGCAGTAGCTTCGCTCTTATATGGACTAGGCCTCTATTAGCTGAGCCTTGTCTACTAGGCTTTGTCTACTCATTTCACATAATACCAAAAAATGCCTATAACACGTGTACTTTTCTACTTGTACTAGACAAATGATCAATGCTAAAATGACATAAATACCTCCAAAATGGGAAAAATTCAAAAAAATAATCCACAAGTGCATATGCTCTCAAATTCGATCCACATGACCTCCTCTTCATGCTTGATTTTTTTGCCAAGTTTCATCTAAAACCGAGCACATTTGCCTATTAAATTGCTTCACAAGACCGACTTGTGACATTCTCCCCCACTTCAAATGTTGATGCCTTCATTGACGCCTTAATCTGACATAGCTTCCATGAAGGTTTGTCTTTACAAGCACTAGCTTCTTGAATCTTTATGTGGGTCTTCAGCCTGCTCCATTTGAACTATTCCTTTAACTGCTTTGGTTGTTTATTTGAGGTAACATCATTCGAAAGGCTTGGATGAACGGCACCCTTAACTTGACATAGCTTTTAGAATTGTTGTCAGTCTACTGCTCCTCAGCTCCTCCCTTAACTTCCTCTCAGCTTTATCTTCTTGAACTCACACCATTGCACATTTGCTTCCTTCACAATTTTAGGTAGTTGCCTCCACAACTTTAGTGTTTTAAGCGATGTTGCCTCTACAGACTTTGTGTTCTACTTCTGTAGACTCAATTTCATTATTCTGACACAAACTTATGTGTCACTGTCTCCACATCTCTTTCAGCTCTGTCACCTTTACAACTTCACCTGTCTCATTGCCTTTGCAACATTCGAGTTATTACCTCTATAACTTTTGCTTGTCTCACTACCTCTACAATTTGTATACACGCTATCCCCGCATAACTCTCGATTTGACTTGCTACCCCTATAGTTTTAGTATGTGCTACTTCCATAACTTGTGCACTTATTTGATATTTTGGATGTCTTCTAATAGATATGTCCCACATCTAATGTCCTATTCTACCAATATGAGACACAAGACTAATCCCTTAGTTCCAAGGTTGCTTGCGTTGGGTTTGATCAATCTATTGTACTTTCATTACACAAATTTCACACTCGATCGGATCCTTTTCGCCCTTTTTGAATTGATACCCTTGTGATATCTCGACCATCATAGTCTTTTTTGGAGTTAATGCTATTTAACATCTTGGCATTCATGACCCCTCATAAGTTTGCATGCTCAAGTGTTATATCTTTGAAGTTGATATTAGCTTATCTTCCACGACCCTTATAGCCACTTACTAAGTATCATTGCCCTCATAGCAACTTATTCGATGATCAGTGCCCTTTCTTGACATTAATCGAGCAACATCATTTTAATGACTCCTTCTTCTAGCACATCCTCTTGATAGCTCTCTGATAATAAAATATTTTACTCATTTAATTATCCTCTAACTTAGCATTTTAAGGCCCAAAATTGACTTACTTCAGCTGTGTTAGCATGTATTTATAGTATGATGTCAATTGGAATCATATGGAAAATTCTACATAATTTGGCCATTTTGTGCAGTTTCTGTAATCTAGTCATAACTTGAGCTACACTTATTTAATTCATGTGATTCTTATCTTGTAGGAAAGCTAAGACATAGCTCTACAAACTTTATGAAGACCTCCAAAGCTGAATCACCCAATTGGATACCTAAAATTAGAGTTAAATTCAAGACCAGAATATTGTCTTGGGCAGCCTGACCTTTATGCACTAATCAGACCATAACTAAAGTCATAGAGGTCTAATTAAGGTCAAACTAAGTGTAATACCTGGAAAATTAAGAAATTAAAAAGGAAAATTGAAAATAAAAATTTAAAATTTAAAAGGACTAAACTAAAAATATTTTAGGGACTGAAATGAAAAACTTCAAAATCGGGTGGGAAATTTTTGAAATAACTTAAAGTTTTGGGGCCAAAACATAAATTTGAAAAAAAAATGAAAAGAGGGCTGAAACCGGCCCAGCCGATTTCCGATCAGCCTTGGGCTGATTTTTCTTCAGAAGCTTCAGCGAGCTTCTCATTTTTTTTCCGATTTCTATTTCTCGGCTCTCTCCCTCGTCCTTCTCCCTTCTTCTCCGACGAACCTCGACGGACTCTGGCGTATTCCCGGCCACGCCAGCTTCCTCCATGCCGTCCAACAGCTCTGGCATCGTGCAGCGGGACTCTTCTTCTTCACGCGTATGGCTTCGTCAACGAGAAGCTTCAGACCATGGCTCCTCTCACCGGAGGTGGCGGTCTCCGACGGCGCGAGCTTGCTTGCATCCACGGTGGTTTTCCGGCATACTGGTTGGTTAGCGGCAGCTCGCGGCATCGTCTTCTCTTCCTCCCCTGTTTCAGCTCCTGTTCGGCCAGTGCTAAGATCTGGGTCACCGGCGGCACTCCGGCCGGCGACGAGCTGAGAGTAGCCTCTTCTGGACCTAGTGAGTACTCTTAAATCATCAGATTTATTTTCTAGTACCCCTATAGTTGATTTCTCAAGATATTGTGTTAAATGCTCTAAATAGTACTGTATGTTTAAAAGCTTCCACAGGCTCACCGGTAGCGTCCCAGCTCCGGCCGAGCTGGACACTGATTCATTAGACCCCAATGAACAATCGTAAAACAAAAGATTTATTTCGTAGTAACTGTGTGTAAAGATTTCAAGATAGTTGAATAAAACCTCTTATATGTGTAATTTCTGAAAAATAGCTTCTTCTTGTGACATTGCTTCAGAAACCTTCTTAGAAAAGTGTTGAGGATGTTGATATCTTGATTGTGAGGTCTCAGTGGAAACTTTCTCCAAGTGGT
>JANHAO010028113.1:0-10686 GCA_026873985.1 Saraca asoca
TCTTCGGTGAGAGATCTTAGGATTTTATGGACCAAGTCTGCATTATCAAAACTTCTTCCATGTAATAAAAGCTAGTTAGTGATGGCAGTGAATCTTTGAATTAAATCTTTAATTGACTCACCCTCTTCCGTCTTAAATATTTCATATTCTGATACTAAAACATGTACTTTAGATGCCTTAACTTGAGTAGTTCCTTCATGAGCTACTTCTAATGTATCCTAATTCTATTTTGTAGTTGTACAATTTGAAATCCTTTCCATACTCATTTGGGGAAAGTGAGTTAGAAATAATCCACTAAACTTTAGATTCAAGAAGATGCTTCTTTCTTTCATCTTCTATCCATAAGGACTTAGGCTTAGGTTGAACAGCACCATTTATCAGTGTTTGAGGTGGATTATAACATTCTTTTACAAGTTCCCACATATCAATGTCAATTGCTTCAATAAAGTCTTTAATTTTTTGTTTCCAATAGGTGTAGTGATGTCTATTGAAACTAGGTGGCTTATTCATAGAAGGACATTCTAGCAACAATGTGAAGTTAGAATCCATTCTCTTTAAGAAAAAAATAAGGAGTATCAAGAGCCATAGCTCTGATACCAACTGAGGGTCCTAAAATTTAGATCTTGCTCTTTTTAAGTTTGTACATTATATACTCTTTATGCTTAAGAGATTGGATTCTTGTTGCCTAAGGTTTTTTAAAAAGATTTTCTATTGGAAGATAAAGGATGTATTAAAGTGACTGGAATTGTTATGAATTCAATTTCTAATTATTCAGATTAAGCAGCAATAGAATATCAAAATTGTATCAGTATGCAAGATATGCTCCTAGATCAAAATTATAGTTATGCAATAATGTAGCAATAAAAGATGCAGAAAAGATAAATTAAGAAACACAAAGGTTTTAAGGTGGTTCAACTTCACATGAAATCGCAGATGAAGTTTACATCAACTGAATTAATCTTCAACTGGATGATCTCTTTTATTACAATTCATAGGATTTAAACTAGGCTCCTAAAAATCAGTTTACAACAAGATTTCATGGGCTCTTACCTAGCCTAAATACACTAACAATATACCTGTTGACACCAAAATCTGATCAACTGGTTTCCTTAGTATAACACCCCTGAATGCATGTTTAAGAAAGAATGAAGACAAGTAATAGAAGTTTAAGGAAAAGATTAAGAGGAGGATGAAGACACTGGAGACTTATCATGATTCGGCTAAAGCCAGGTATCGGCCCCTATGTCCACGTTGCTATCTTGTTATTTGCTTTTCAGAGGTCTTGTTAGACCAAGTTATAATGGCTACAACACTTTTTCATGACTCATTGGATATCCTTCCAAATGAGGATTATAGATACAAGAGACTCCCTCTTACTAATGGAGTTTTTTGTATATATTTTTTCTCTCTCCTTTCCTATGGTCCCTTCTCCTTTATTTATAATGAAGGAGAGGGCTATAAGAGTAATCTTCTTAATCAGCAAAATGATCATCTTTTCCGTCCTTAGTATTAAATGCTTGCCGTCGGACAATTAATGCTAGGTAAATCATTATCGAATTTTTGGGGAGTTGATGTGTATTGCATAAGTCCTGAGCTGTCAACTCTTCCGACGTGTTTCAGGCTGCTGACTAGACTTTGTACGATCGTCTGCTGGTAGCGGAGCTAAGGGGAGATCGTGGGTTGAGTTCCCAAGGTTGTTATCTTCATTTTGATTATTTATTGGCCTTGGTTGACACGATCGTAGCCTTTCAAACCTTTGGTCTCGCGGTATGGCGAGGCCTCGTGGCATCGCAGACCCTCGTGGTCTCTTTCTGGTGGAGCTGAATCTACTTTAGATTATGTTTCCTTGGATGTCATTCTCCTCGTACCTTATTTCCCATAACATAAGCTCCCCAACTCTTGGTTCTTCTTGCGAGGTGAGAGTTATGTCTCGGCCTGTGCTTCCGGCTTCGAATTTTGTAAAAGAGGGGTTAGATTGTTGAACTCCTTGTCACCGATTAGTGTGTTGAGGGAATCTTCTACCTAGCGGGAACTTTGTATATGCTGTCTGTTCCGTGCAAGAATTTCGTGTGGGGTAAGCACATTACTTGGACATGGCTCGCGCAAGAATTCTATGCTTTCTGCATACTACTTGGACGCGAGATTGTTTTTTAAGCCCTCCAACCGGCGCAAGAATTCTGTGCGGTTGGCACACTATTTGGACGCGGGGTCGTTCTGTGCAAGAATTCTGTACGGGGAAGGCACATTACTTGGACGCGGCTCGCGCAAGAATTCTACGCTTTCTGCTTACTACTTGGACGTGAGATTATTCTTCAAGCCCTCGACCTATGCAAGAATTCTGTGCGGTTGGTACACTACTTGGACGCAGGGTCATTCCGTGCAAGAGTTCTGTGCAGGGCAGGCACATTACTTGGACGTGGCTTGCGCAAGAATTCTATGCTTTCTGCGTACTACTTGGATGCGAGATTATTTTTTGAGCCCTCGACCTACGTAAGAATTCTGTGCGGTTGGCACACTACTTGGACGCAAGGTCATTCCACGTAAGAATTTTGTGCGGGGCATGCACATTACTTGGACGTGGCTCGCGCAAGAATTCTACGCATTTTGCGTACTACTTGGACGTGAGATTATTCTTCAAGCCCTCGACCTACCAAGAATTCTGTATGGTTGGCACACTACTTGGACGCAGGGTCGTTCCACGCAAGAATTCTGTGTGGGGTAGGCACATTACTTAGACGTGGCTCGCACAAGAATTCTATGCTTTCTGTGTACTACTTGGACACGAGATTGTTTTTCAAGCCCTCGACCTGCGCAAGAATTCTGTGTGGTTGGCACATTACTTGGACTAAGGTCGTTCCATGCAAGAATTTTGTGCGGGGCATGCACATTACTTGGACACGGCTCGCACAAGAATTCTATGCTTTCTGCGTACTACTTGGACCCGAGATTATTCTTCGAGCCCTCCGGTCCTTTGCGATGGCCGTTTGAATTACTCTATTCGTCTTGTTTGTTCTGTACGCACGACTTTTTGGTTTTCCCTATGACAGTGGGTAATCATGCTTTTCGGATTTCTGTGCAATTTTTTATGCCATCATTTATTGCTTTTTGTGTTTCCCCAGCCGTTGGATTGTGGGTAGCCAACAGCCCTTTTGATCTGACGATAGGGTCGTCTCCTTTTTAAGCCAGAAAAACTCCTTCGTTCCTTCTCATTTGAAAATCTTTCTTCTCTCATTCTCGGCTTGTTCTGCTCAGTCTCCGGCTGTTCTTTGTTCCTCTTTCCTTGTTCTAGGATTTCCCTGCCGAAGTTGCAAGTGTATTTCATCCTTCGTGCTCGAAGAGATCTCAATAAGTTTCCGTCTATCTTTTTGAGTTCTTAGGGATCTTTTCTATGGGTTTTGCTATTATTTCATTTTCCTAGGATTCCGTCTTGCTTGGTTGATCAATGTCGGTTCGCCAGTTGTTTCTGGGGTTATCCGTTATTTCCTGATTGTAGCTCAGGATAGTTTTCCCTTTCTTTCTTTTCCTTTTTCTACTAGTGCGGCCTTGGGTAGTTTCTGTGGTGGCTCGGGTTGCGCATGGCCTATGATCCGTAGGGGTCTTTAGGCTTTTTAGTTTTGGTGCAGCTCGCTTACAGCGGCCTAACTGTCTTTCTTCCCTTGTAGATGGAAACAGGCCATGTGTGATGCCGTCGTTCAATAGGGGGTGATGACGAGGAGATGGACGCGATTTTAGAGATGACGAGCACACGATCTATTGAAGAGGCAACACCCAACGGAGGGGGCAAGGTCCCACCATTCGTAGCCCGTCGAGGACCTTCGAAGGGCTCGGGCGTCGGGACAAGAGAATCCCGTGATCGTCAAGTTTTTGATTTCCATGTGTCTTCGATGCGACGACGGGACATCCAACTCGCGGTCCATTCTCATCGGGTACCGAGAGGGTGTAGCGTCATGGTCCCTGCATTGGATGATCATGTCGCACATCCCTCCAAGGGTTTTATTGCCATGAGTGTACCGTATTTTACGATCGATTTTAGGTTCCCCGTCCCTCCATTTATTACTGACTTTTTGAACAGAGTGAAGCAGTGCCCATTCCAACTTACTCCTAACTCATACGCGTCGCTGATCTCGCTCGCATTAATTTATTTTGGAAATCGCCTGCCATCACCATCCCTCGAGACTCTATGCTATCTCTACGACCTCAGGTGTGCGAATGCGTCAGATGGGTTGTACTACCTCATGGTTAGGAGGATGCCATATAAAGATATCCATCCAAAGGGGACTGTGATAGGCAAATCTAATGTAGGACCTTATAAATTTCGCTGGTTCTATATATCCCATCCTTCGTTACGATACCTCAAGAACTTTGATTTTATTCTTTCTCTAGGTAAGTCGGCCGATAGTTGTCGCATAGAGCGACGTACTATCTATCTCTTGTTTTGCATTACTGACGTCTTTTTCCTTTTCTTTTTGGCAGTTGGGATCGGCAAGACTCCCACCCTGGGTGCAGGGGAGCTCGGGATTTTAGACAACCTCAAATTGGTGAGCGGGTTCGAGAACGATTTTCAATTCAATGAATCTCAACTTTGTCTGTACGGTCTTGCGCCTCCTTTGAACATCAAAGTCACCGAGGAGATCAGAATTTGACGAGTGTTCGAGGTCTGACCTGCCAACTTTGATGACTATGACGATATCATGGACCTCATTTTGAAGACCACCCCGCCGTGTGGCGCAAGGCGACGCCTTCCAGCTCCTGTAGCAGTTTCTCCTCCTCTTCCTACAGACAAGTCTTCTGCCCCTGACGGCACAGATCTAGAGATCGTTGTGTTGTCACCATCACCTGTGGTTACTCCTCACGAGGTGTTATCGTCACCTCATTCTGAGGTGGTTGGCATGGTTGAGACCCTTATCCCGTCCGATCCCTCTCCTAAGAGGAGAAAGGCTGACAAAAGAAAAAGAAGAGCACCTTCTCATAGTAGCAAGGGTGACTTTGTTCCTCTTCTTATGGAGGCCGGTTCTCGGACCGAACAGTATGCTCTGACCTTAGTTTGGAATATGAGCACGATCTTAGGCCCAAAGCAGAAGGTTGGGGCATTGGAAGCCGAGGATTGCACCATAAGGAAGCTTGCGGGATATGCTACTTACCATGGTCTCGTGGTAAGTTTCATTTCTTTCAATATTGGCAGCCATTTTATGGTTGGTGACTTGCGTCCCTCCTTTCTACTTTCCTCTTTTTTACAGGACATTTTGATGCTATTGAAGATTGAGGAATTGCCGTGGGAACAAGAAGACAAGGAATCTTCTCTCACAAATGACCTTGCGGCCTCTTTCGTCGAAAATTAAGAGTTGCACGAGAAGATCAAAGAGATGGAGGCCAAGCTTATGGATGAGACGCGGCATTGTGAGATTGCTAAGGAGACATCTGGGCATATCTCACTAGATTTGAAAAAGGAGAAGATAGAGTTGGAGGACGTGAACAAGTGCCTTCAAACAGCCAATGAGACCGCTAAGGACATGGTTCAGCAAGCAGACGTCACGCATCATGGGGCCGAAACCGTCAAAAGGGAGTTGGACGAGGTGAAGAAAGAGCTTTGTCTCAAGAAAGTTGAGATGTCCTCGTGAGTGACCATTGCTGCTAGAGAGTCAAGGCAACAAACTTGCAAGGACTTTCTTTTTACTCTGTGGGAGAAGCACTCGGACATGGATTTTTCGTTCTTTAGTTCACAGGCCATGGAGGCCGTTGAGTCCTTCAAGGTGGATGCCCTTGAGGCAGATTCTTCGATTGAGGAATGAGATGGGATGGAAGTTCCCTAAGAAGAGACCGCTCCTTCACCATTCGAGGTCCCTGACAGGTCTACCCCTGATGTCTCTGAGAACCCAGCACCTTAGGTTTTCTCTTTTTTTTTTTTTTTAGTCTGTAACTGATGACTATGCGGAACTCTGGCAATTTATTCGTTTGATTTACGAATTCATCTTTACTGTTTCCTTGCAATACTTTAGGCTTTATTATTCTTTTCTAAAATTACATTGAGTGAGTACATAATGTTGTATGTAGCCAGAATTTTCAACTTCTATTGGTAGTACCGATGCAGATGCTTGGCATTCCAGGCACGAGGGAGTTCCTCTCCGTTTCTATCAGCTAAGTGATAGGCGCCATTACTCACAACCCTTTTTATCAAGTATGGGCCGTCCCAATTCGGTCCTAGGGTCCCTTCGCTAGGTTTGCGCGCTCTTGGCAAGACGAGGCATAGAACGAGATCACCCGGGTTGAACCTTTGAGATCGGACTCTTCGATTGTAATATCTTGCAATGCACTGTTGACGTGTAGCAATCTTGAGGCTAGCCTTATCCCTTGCTTCTTCCACGAGGTCCAAGTTTGCGACGAGTAGTTGGTGGTTATCCCTTTGTTTGAAGTTAAGTTTTCATTGCGTCATGAATTCAAATTCCACGAGGATTATCGCCTCGCATCCATAGACCATTGAGAAGGGAGTTTCCCCTATTGAACTACAGGGAGTCATTCGGTATGCCCATAATACTGTTTGTAACTCATCAACCCATGTTCCTTTTCTCGCCTCTAACCTAGTTTTCAAAATCTTCTTAATAATCTTATTAACGGCCTCTACTTGCCCATTGCTCTGAAGGTGATCTACCGATGTGAAACTTTTAACAATTCCAAAATTGTTGCAAAACTCAATAAATTCTTCACTCATGAACTGGGTTCCATTATCGGTGACGATCTGTTGGGGGACTCCATATCTACAAATAATCTTACCCCAAACAAAGCTTAGGACCTTGGAAGATAAAATTTCGGCTAGTTCTTTTGCCTCAGCCCACTTTGTAAAATAGTCCACGACCACGATGACATATTTATAATTTCCTCGTGCTTTTGGGAGTGGCCCGATCAAGTCGATTCCCCAAATAGCGAACGGCCACGGGCTTACCATTTGCTTCAAATAAGCTGGGGGAACTTGGGGCACTTTCACGAATCTTTGGCATTTGTCACATTTCTTGATGAGACTCATCACATCTTGCTTCATGATTGGCCAATAGAACCCCTGTCGTAGGGCTTTTTGGGCCAATGACAGCCCCCAACGTGATTCCCACAATGTCCTGCATGGATCTCTTTTAGAATGGTGTTGCCATCTTCTCTATCAACGCACCTCAAGAGGGGAGTTGAAAATCCTTTCTCGTAAAGGGTGTTATTGCAAATACAATACCTCGTTGCACGTGCCCGTAGGCATCGCGCTTCGACTTTATCTCCTGGTAAGTTCTTATTTTTTAGGAAGTCAATGATAGGGCTTATCCAAGAGTCTGATCTGCCTGCGATCATTTTGACTTCTTCCTATTGTTTGATGCTAGGAGATAAAAGGTGTTCTACTGGGATTGGTTCCATGGGGTCCGGCTCATTCATTATGGATATCCGAGCTAAAGCGTCGGCATAAGTGTTCTGAGCTCGAGGGAACTAGGTGATTTTGGCCTGCTGGAAGGATCCCAGTAGTTCCCAAACCTTCTGAAGGTATTGCGCCATCCTGGGTTCACAGGTTTGGTATCCGCCCTTCTCCTGGCCAACAAGGAGCTATGAATCACTGTATATTCTTAGTTTTTCCGCTTGCACCACCTTAGCCAAATGTAGTCCTGCCAGTAGCACCTCGTACTCAGCCTCATTATTCGTGGCCCGGAATTCAAACCTCAAGATGCTAAAGATTTTGTGTCCTCCCGAACTAACGAGAAGTATCCCAGTGCCAGACCTCTTGTTATTAGATGACCCATCGACGAATAGCTCCTAGCAAGGGGCCTTGTAGGCTTCCTCTTTTTCCTCTATAGGCCCTGTGAATTCGACGATAAAATCTGCCAGTGCCTGCCCTTTGATGGCCGTCCTGGGCTTGTATTCGATGTCGAATTGAGCGAGCTCTATTGCCCACTTAAGCAGTCACCCGGAGGCATCAGTTTTCTACAAAATTTGCCTCAAGGGATATTGTGTGAGAACTCTGATACTATGAGCCTGAAAATATGGTCGTAGTTTCCTCGAAGCCATGACAGGGTAGTATGTAAGTTTCTCCATAGGGGAGTATCTTGTTTCTGCGTCTAACAGCCTTTTGCTTATGTAGTATATGGGGAGCTGAATCCCTCCTTCTTCTCGTGTCAATGCTGCACTTAGGGCATATTTTGATACCCCAAGATAGATAGTCAGCCTTTCTCCTTCTTTTGGTTTGGAAAGGAGAGGCGCCTGGCCAAGATAATCCTTCAGCTTTTTGAATGCGTCCTCGTATTCCGTGGTCCATTCGAACCTTTTGGCCTTCTTAAGGACGTCGAAGAAAGGGACACATTTATCGGAGGCTTTCGAGATGAATCGGCTTAGGGTGGCGACTTGGCCATTTAGGCTTTGGACATCTTTAGGGCCAATGGGGGAGCGCATGTCGAGAAGAGGTTTAATTTTTTCTGGGTTGGCCTCGATCCCCAGGCTATTGACCATAAAGTCAAGGAATTTTCCCGAGACCACACCAAAGGTGCATTTGAGGGGATTTAACTTCATTCGATATCTTCTCAGGATCTAGAGCATCTCATCTAAGTCATGGACATGTTCGATGAGCTGTTTGGACTTTACAAGCATGTCATCCACATAGACCTCCATTGTCTTACCGATTTGCCCCTGGAACATTTTGTTTACTAGTCGCTGGTACATTGCTCCCGCATTTTTGAGTCCAAAGGGCATCACCTTATAGCAATACAATCCCCGATTGGTGACGAATGAGGTGTGTTCCTCATCACTCATGTCCATTGGGATCTGATTATATCCTGAGTAAGCATCCATGAAGCTTAGGAGCTCATGCCTCACGGTTGCGTCAACAAGTTGATCCATCCTCAGTCGGGGGAAACTGTCTTTTGGACATGCTCGATTTAGGTCTGTAAAATCAATACATGTCCTCCATTTCCCGTTCTTTTTCTTAACGAGGACTGGATTAGCCACCCAGGTGGGATATCGTGCCTCCCTAATGAATTTATTGGCCAGAAGTCTGTCCACCTCTTCTTTGAGTGCTGCGTATCGCTCGGCAGTCATCGATCTTCTTTTTTGACAGACAGGCTTGGCCAGAGGGTCGATATTCAACAAGTGAGATATTATCCTCGGGTCGATGCCTTCCATATCTTCATGATTCCAAGCGAAAACATCCGTGTTTACCCTGAGGAAGTCTGTCAATTGTGCCTTTATGTCGAGCGCCAGTTGTTTCCCTATTTTCAAGCATCTCTCTTTATCTTTCTCACTTATCCACATTTCTTCCAGGTCTTCAGTTAGCCCTACAGTTTGTCCCTTGTCCATTTCTTAGGGGTTGAGGTCGTAGGCAACCCCTTTTTCATTCATTGAGCGGGAGTACCCACCACAGACCATGTCCACCTTTCCTTTTTGCACCCCAAGCTTGACCGCTTCTTCGTAACAACGGTGGGCTGCCTGCTGTTCTCCTCAGACACACCCCGTCCCATCTGGGGTAGGAAACTTCATGACGAGTGTCTTGGTTGATACTATCATATCGAGGTTGTTCATGGCGGGTCATCCTAGCACCATGTTATACGCTGAAGGGAAATCAATAATCAAGAACTCTGTCATGATAGTGGCTTGACGATCCGGGTCTCCTACGGTGAGCTGGAGCTTGATTTGCCCTATCGGAAGTATCCCGTCCCCGATGAACCCATAAAGGGGGGCTGGTGATGGATCAGTTTGTCTTGTCTCCATGCCCATTTGATCAAAACATGCCTTGTACATCACGTTTACAGAGCTTCCGGTATCTAACATTATTCTTCTTACTTTCACATTGGCTATCCTTGCTCGTATGACGATAGCGTCATTGTGTGGGTAGCGTACTCCTATCATGTCTTCTTTGGTAAACATGATGTCGCTCGTGATAGCCTTAGCCTTTTTGGCAGGTCTGTCATTTTGTTCATGGCTGGCAAGAAGAATACGACCAGCGTCTCGAATATAACGACTACGTGATCGATTCGTCGTGCCACCGAGGTGGGGCCCACCATGGATGGTAAATATTGTCCTCACTGAAGGCGCCTCCTCGTTCTCAGGCGTTCGATGGCGCCATGATGTATGTTGCCGGTGGTGCAGAGATCTCTGCCCCGGTATTCCTGCCACGTACTCTCCTAAATGACCCCTCTTGATTAGGTCTTCGATGGCGTCTTTTAGCGCCCAGCAATCTGATGTATTGTGCCCAACCTTACTATGGTAGGCACAAAACTTGTTCCTATTTCTCCTATCCATGGGGGTCCTGATGGGCCTAGGTTGTCCGAAGTCCTCGTTCCTTCTTTCTGCAACATAAATTCTATTGGGAGCATCTGATAAAGCAGTGTAAGTCTCATAGCGATGTAGAGACTGGTAAGGCTCTGCTCGTACTTTCTTTATGCCCTGACCCCTTGGGCCATCTTCTCGACTTCTTTTGTTGTTCTCGTTCTCACTTTTCTTCTTCCCCCTGGGGGTTTCCTGGTCATCTCTCTTTTTCGGCTTCTTAGGGCCAAAAGTTTCTTCCCAACGGACCTCCTTTGTGGTCCGCTCGTAGAATTCGCCCAGGTTTTTGACAGGGGACTTGTATATGTCTTCATATAGCTTCCTGTTGGGTTTCGGGTAGCAAGCACAACGAAAATTTAAAATTTTTCGAAACCCAGCCACGGATCCATGTGCATAATATAAACCAGT
>JANHAO010028114.1:0-10686 GCA_026873985.1 Saraca asoca
AGCAGTATCTAGAACTTAAACTAATAAACTAAAGAAAAAGATAAACAAAAACTACAAGTTAATGACTAATTAAGGGTTAAAATCAAGTATTTTTATAGGTACATTTTCTACTTATCAGGTATTATGCATCATGGGCTGAAGCTTTTGTTTGGATCACTACTGACCTTGATCAATAAGGTCATGCTTGCACTTGACGATGTGAGCTTGAGCAAAGTGAGTTATCGGTTATGCCAGTTAGGGCCATGGTCTTAGCCTGATCTTTTACTCCAAGCTCGCAACTTGTAACCTGATGTTCTTGTTTAGCGATCTCAATAGGGGAGGCGAGTTGAAGCTCAGCTTAGCAAGCCAATGCTTCTATCGAGTAACCTTCGCGGGCTAACAATTTGAGTTTTTTAGTTAGATTTGCTTACAGTTAGGCTATTACTAGCTCATTCATGAAGTACCCATTTTTACCTATAACATTAGCCCCCCCAGCTCGCAGTTCACTTTTACAGACTAGGACCTATAATCTACTGGCAAAAGCTCGATTTGTCATGCTGTGATTTCATATTTCGATCTTTCATTTTGACAGGTGCTTCAGGTAAGCCCCCTATGTCTTTTGGTCTAGGCAGGTCACATGAAAGTTGTGCCTAGTAACAAGCCACACGAAAGTTGCGAGTACTAGGTTGTATGAGAGCTGCGAATATTAGGTTGCATAAGAGCTTCGAATATTGGGCACATACATACGGTGCCTAAAAAGGTTAGTCGCATATATGTCAAGTAACAAGAGACAACTTGTATATGGTGCCTAAAAAAGTTGGTCATATACATGTCAAAGTCAATCATGTGCATATGGTGCCTAAGAAAGTGGGTCGTATACATGACCAGTAAAAGGTCACATCACATGGTGCCTAAGAACGTTAGTTATATGCATGCATAGAAGGGTTACTCACATATAATGCCTAAGAAAGTTGGTTGTATGGAGGCATTAAGGATCTCATGCATATGGTGCTTAAGAAAGTTGGTTATATGCATGAGGCTGTATGTATATAGTGCTTAAGAAAGTGGGTCGTATACATGACTAGTAAAAGGTCATATGCATATGGTGCTTAAGAAAGTTGGCCATGTGCATGCGCAGGAGGTCGTATGTATATGATGCCTAAGAAAGTTAGTTATATGCATGACGAGTAAGAGGTCACGTGCACATGGTGCCTAATAAAAGGTCATGTGCATGCAAGAGGTCGCATGCATATAGTACCTAAGAAAGTTGATCATATACATGTGAGGTACTAGATCGCACACATGCAGTGCCTGAGAAAGTTGGTCACATATGTGCAATGCTTAATTGCAAACTGAAACTTAAATTTTTAAAGGATACATTGTCTCTAAGATGGAAAGGTGAACTCGCTCTTTGAAAGCTTGTAATCGAATTGTTGTTTCACTAAAAGCTTATTGAGACTATTGTACATAAGATTCAAGCTGTCTTTATATGCTTCATTACATGACTAATATATAGTTCTGATTACAGACACTTGCCCTTACTCGGAATCTCATTGGGGTTGAGAAGGTTGGTACCTTGCAGGTTGCACCACGTATTCTTTTAAGTGGCCTCTATTGATTAGATCCTCAATTGCATCTCTAACGGCCTAATAATTTGAAGTATTGTGCCACATTTCATTATGGTAGATGCAAAATTTGTTCATATTTCTATTCACATGAGGAGTTCTTAAGGGGATGGGAGTCCTGAAGTCTTCTTTACTTCTTTTTGTTGCGAATATTCTATCTGGAGTATCAAATAGGACACTATAGTGCTCACGACAACCTGGGTATTGAGGTCGCTCGTCTCTAGTCCTATTAGCAAGCTAGTAATCAGAGTTATCTTTTCCATCTCCATGACTACTCCTCTTCTTATTCTAATCAAGGCTACTCGCCTCAAACTTTTTCGGACTAAAGGTTTCCTCCCACCCGATTTGCTTCGTAGCTTGCTCATAAAACTCACCCAAATCCTTTACTGGAGACTTGTAAATATTCTTATATAACTTTTCATCTTTGCAAAGTCTCAAAGAGATAACTGTCAAAATGCATTTGTCTGAAGGATTATCGATATTGTTAACCTCGCACTTGAACCAGGTGATGTAGTCCTTTAATGACTCATTTTTCCATTTAGACATTGAACACATCTAGATGGTCGTATGGATCACTGTCTCTACTATATAGTGGAATCGCAAGGACTTTGAGCTTGATAAAGAGGGGTTATGCTTCAATTTCCTCGAAGAATGGCAACCTCTCCTCATAATGAGCTCGATCATTTGGAGCTTAAAGACATTCCTCTAACTACTTCATCCTTTGAAGTAGTTCGACTATAGTAGGATCATGTGTTTCAAATTACTAGCTGGAGGGGCGATGACTCCTTCATCCCTCCTAGTCATGGGACTAGTGACCTAAAGTCTGCTTCTGCGAGCAGCGACCTGAGAAATATTCTTGATTGGCTCTGTTCGAACATCCAGCTTGCTATTACTGGTGAATGTTTCTGGGTGTAACAACTTTGGTATGCTTTTGCACACCATGAGCTTATGCTTATGCTAGCACTGTAACTACTTTAGTTAGTTCTCCCATCATATTTTTCAGTTTTTCTTAACATTGAAGCCAGGTTTGTGCTCCATCAGTCCCATTAATAGCTATAGCAGGTTGGAAAGAGCCGACCAGGGACAAGCTAGCAATAACACTCTAACAAGAGTAGTGGAGGAATCTATTGTAGAAACATAACCTTTTAACCAATTAACCAAGGTGTTTGAAGTTCGGGTGGCTCTTCCTCTGACTATTGTAGCTATATAAGAAATCAACCAGGATATAAAAAATCAACCAAAAAATATATGAGTCCCCACAAACGATGCCAAAATGTTGACAATGGATTCTGATTCAACCAAATCCCAGCCAACCAATATTGTTCTTTTGGACTCAAACTACATTTTGATTTTTAAAAAATGGAAGATGATGAGAAGGAGAGGAAGAGCAGTAAAGATGTAGAAGGATTTTTAATGTGGTTCGACCAAAACTAGGGCAGCTCTGATCCCTACGTCCACGACTGATTTTATTATTCTAGTGAAAACCTGATAGAGTTACAGTATATGTTTTAGCTTTTTTTTTATAGTGATCTCCATTCTCTTATTTGTAGAGGCTAGGAGGTTATAAATGTAAATTTACAAATTGTAATTTTGTTACATCAAGTAATAAATGAATAAAACAACCTAGACTACTACAAATTGGCTTTTGCAGGTTGCTTTCTATGGGTGAACCCCCTGGAGCTGCTTTTTGCAGAGTGGCATTACAAGTTTAGTTTAAAAGAGAATGTATGCCTCGCACTCAACCTCAATTGGCTTCTTGCTAAGTGAGATATTATGCATCACGGGCTAAAGCTTTTGTGTGGATCACTACTGACCTTGATCAGCAAGGTTGTGCTAGTAATTGACGATGCGAGCTTGAGCAGGGTGAGTTATCAGTTTACGAGCTGGGGTCGTGGTCTTAGACTAATCTTTTACTCTGAGCTTGCAACTCGCCACCCGATGTTTTCATTTAGCGATCTCGGGGGGCGAGCTAAAACTCACCTTAGCGAGCCGATGCTTCTATTAAGCGACCTTCGCGGGCTAACAAGCTGAGTTTTTTAACTGGGTTTGCTTGTAGTTGAGCTTTTGCCAGCCCATTCATGAAGTATGCATTTTTACATATAACAAAGACTTTGTAATATGCAATAATATATTCACTTGAATTTATGTATATATGAGACCCCTTTTTCGTTACGAAATAACTCTTCCAAGATTCTATCCTCAACCTTCTCCATGAAAGTCCATCTAACAATGGAGGAATTCAATCACCTAAAATATTTTTTTTAAGGAAACCCAATAAGTACATTGCTTAGTACTTGAATTAATATTTAATTATCACATATAACATGAACATATTTATAGCTAAAAATACCATCAAAATACACCCAAATATCCTGCTCTAAATATCAAACAACACCATATAACTTTGATAATCTCTCATCTCATTTTTTTTTTGTAATAATTCGTTAATCAAAAAGCCATTAGTCATGTCTATATTCAATGCCTAACATTTGATTCGTTTATTTAACAAGAAAACAAAAGGCAGGTATCTTTGCTATCAAATGGCACAGTCTAAGTGGAAGTCAAACTCACATAACTCACTAGTCAAGGGTCATACTAACTTACACAAACTCACTTCAATTTTACTACACTATAGCTACAAAGCACTAGATGCACCATAAATAACTTCAATCACTTCATATTTATGAAAAAAAAATGAAATAAATAGCTTCATTCTTTCCACATCCAAGGATAATAAGTAACCTCATAAACATCTTTAATAATTCTTTATTAGAAACCAATAAAAAAATAAGGGTCTCAAGTAGGATTCTCCAAGTAACTTATCAATCTGGTTACTTTTCTCATTTCTTCCCCATAGCACTTTATCTTTCCATCATGTTAATCTTCCCTTGTCACTCCATCATGTTAATGGCCATACCATATGATTTCAATGTACATATATAGGTTATTTAAAGAACCCTCTCGATGTCACTTTATGTTTTTCATCCACAATATATAAAAGAAACAGTGTTATTTCAACAATTAGATACTCAATCACAATTCATCCTTTCTAAAATTCATAACACTTACACTACATGAACTAAGCATTTACTTACGTCTTGCCATCACACAAGATTCAATCAACTTGTCAATCATAGCAAAAAGGACTCTTGGCCCTTAAGGGATTAGGAACTTTAAGACAAAAACTTATTCATGCTGCAAGAATATAAAATTTGCCCATAATTCAAGAAATTCCTAGCATAAATTGGAGAGGGCTCATGACCCATCACCAAGAAGAGGTACCATCATAACATTTGCATAGCACACTTACCTTTTTGTTAACATACATATGACATTCTATATGCAATTTATACCTTTAACATAAAAAAGACCAACACAACCATCAATGACCTTTACTCTAGCAAATTTGCCTTTGGAGGGAAAGGCATACATTTAAGGAAAGTAAGGTGATCTCATACATTTCTATTATATACCAAAAGCAAAAGAAACCAAAAAGCATCCCAAGGGATTATGCTGCCTCCTTACTTACAAATTTATTACTTGGCTTTCATGTACTACATACTAGTTGTTCAACCAGCACCTTTACACATGCACATACACTACATATATCAAGTCATTGGCCAGCACACACATATACTAAGCTGTTGACCAACACACACATACACCAAGCCATTGACCAGCACACACAAACACTATAAATATATTTTCAGTTATATACAACATTCAAGACACAAATTCAAAATATAAGAAACAACATTAGTCAAGAAACAACTACTCACTCACAATTTATTATACTTAATTCCAATATATTCACTGATTTCTTTTCGATCATCTCAATGGCTCAAGATAACAAATATTTGAAATCACACAAAGTCATATTAACATAGCACATAACAAAATAGTAAGGTTAGTGAGAGATTTACTTACATTAAGCTTACTTCTTGAACTTGAGACTTCACTTTTAATATGTCAAGCAGCCCCTATTTAACACCCAACCTAAACAAGGTATCAATCCAATTCACATTCAATCAGTCCCTAAATAACTATTCTATCATTAACTCACCTAAAAGTCATGAGAATCAAATTACAACGTAAAAGCACATACTCTATGAACTAAGTCAAAATTGGGTGTCATTACTCTTGAAATTCTTTATGATTTCTCAAATTTAACTAAATAAATGGAAAGTTTTCAGCTTATATGTCATTTGGGGGTTAGGATTCTTAAATATCACATTAACCCACTATGGAAATTCACCTATAAAAACAAATTGCAGCTAGGAAGGAGTTTACCCAACCTTAGGAGACTCAAATTTAATTGTGCCACCACTGTGGGTGGCGGAAGAGGGAGGCTAATGATCTACCCTGCACTTGAGTAATTGATGCTGTAGCTACTAGCTAGGCTTGGTGATTTCTATTGTTATGTGTGTATGTGTGTCTTAAAGAGAGGGAAAACAGTAAATCTCAACTGGGACACTTAAGAAGAAAAAAAATAAAAACACTCTCATAAATAGTTCATTAACTATGCCTTTCTAGTTGCATTAAGGTAAAATGTGTCTTTAATTAAATATTATCTATACCAACTCAAATTAGACACAATAATTAACAGCTATTACAATGTATAGTTTAATAAATAGGGCACTTATGAATTTTTAAAACTCACTCAAATAAAGTTTAGGTATGCTTAACAAATTAACAAAAGTTATTACCATTCTATTAAACTATCTTTGACATTAAATGTTTCAACTAGTTTTGCATCAACATAATCATGAAGGCTAAATATATTTAACTACTGAAATCCTAAATCAACTCAACAAGAGACTTAGTAGAAAGAAGTTGGTAAAATTATTTATCACCATTTCTAATATATATAATTAAAATAAAATTTTAACCACTTTCAAAATTCTTTTTCAAAGATGCGTTTTTGATCTTTTTATTTCATAGAAGTATTGAATAAGCAACTGTTTGTATATTTGATGGCCATTGCTATTAAAATAATCGATGATTATTATTGACTATTTGTTGTCAAACCTCTTAACGATTAGTGTTGTGTTGATAATAGAATTTTTTAATGGTCAAACTTTGTTTTATATATCTACAACCACGGTCGTTGATAATAATCAAATTTCTTGTAGTATCATTACCGACATATTCTAATTCTAAAAAATTATATTATTTTAATTAATATTTGAAATTTTTTATGAAATACTCCATGCTTCCTAAAGCTGTCATAGATAGCATAATATCATAAAAGTCTAGAAAATGTAATAAGTGAAAATAGTTGACTTATGAGTAAAAATAGATGTATAATATATTGTACAAAAAATTTTCACACATATTTTACTTTTATCATTTAATTTAAATGTAAAAAAAACTTAATAATTAAAATTATTTATGTGACGGTTGTGTAATGATGTAGTATGTAGATGTAATGTGGCTCGCCAACTTATAAGCCTATAAATAGACAATGGTTGAGAATTAGTGGGGTGATAAAATAACGAGTTGGTGAGAGTGTTTAAGAAAAGTAATAGAAAAGGAGAGGTTAGAAAGTGTGTTATATTAAAATTATATTAGCCCACATTCTCAACTATGGGTAAGATTGATAAATACCTAAATGTTATTTTAAAGGCTAACCCAGTTTCATTTTTTTTTTCTTTTAGATGAGTGTGATGTTTACATTTATAATTTCCACCCATAATATGCATTTCATGTAACTTCTACCAATGCAACTCATTGTATTAATATGGGGCACACAAATTTCTTACTATTTTTCTGATTATTAAGATGAAATAATTTTATTTAGAGATAGTAATTTGGCCCATATCCAATAAATATTTGTAATTTTTGTCCATTTGAGTATGAGTATAGATTTTTAAAAATAGATAAGGATGTAAGTATGAAATTTTTGTAAAAATTTTATCAGGTAAAGGGACTACACTATAAAACTATGTATATAATAATTTGATTTAATTATAAAAAAAATTTTAAGATAAACTTGAACTAAAAGTTTATGTTATCCTTTATTGTGTTGATATTATTTGCATTTTTGAATAACTATTATTTTATTTTTATAAGTAAATTTTAATTTTTATTAAAAAATTATAATAGAATATCAGTAAATATGCTTCAAAAGTATACCCATAAGTGCAAGCATGGAAATGATCGTAGGTATAGACTATTTATGAATGGAACAAGTACGAGAATTTTAATCCCTTATCATACCCTCTTGCTGTCATTCTTTATTTTTTTTTTTTAACTCACAAATATGAATCAAATGAATTTTATCCAAAGGAATCTTTACCTAACTGACAGAGCTTTATCTCATGATATGCCAGATAAAATCATACTATTTTCTTAATATTATAAAAATCGTAATATTCATTTTCATCCAAATATTATTTTATAACAAATGTCTTTCACTTATTAAGAGAGGATAAATGAGAAGAATTTTTTATTTTTTTATTTTTTTCTTTTCCAATCTAAATCGTGGATAGAGCTTATGTATCTAGCTATTTTAAGAATAAATTACTTGTTTAAATTATCTATAACAAATTTTTAATTTAATTTTTTAATTTATTGCTATTATGAATTATTAAATTAATTTTTAAAATTTTTTAAGCATAAAATATTATTTTGATTTCTAATTTTCAATATTTGAATTATTTATTTATTTAAGTAATACAATTTTGATATCCATTTTAATATCATCGTAATAATTTTTAATTTAGAATTTGATCATCTTAAATTTAAATATTTAATATTAAAAATAAAGGTTAAAATATTATAATATTTTAGTGAATTATATAATTTAAATAATTTTAATAATATATCCTCTAATTTTTAAATTATAAATCACTTTGATAAATATTATATATCTTCACTCTTTATGAAAATTATCTATTTCAAAAAATTATTTAATAAAATTATCTATATCTAATTTTTAGTCTAAATTTATTAATAAATTTAAATTTAAATTATATATATTAAATAATTTATATATAAATAAATAATTATATTTATATAGAAATAAAATATTTATCAATATATGATTAGTAATATCTAATTATGATTTGGTGGATAATAATTATATTAAAATTCTCACTTCTTAAATTTTTATATTAACTTTAAATATTAAATATTAAATTTGATATTTCATAGTTTCTCTTTTTTAAATTTTTATCGCTTTCAAATATTTATTATAATTTCAATTTAAAATATTTCAGAAACTTCATAAAAATAATATTTTTAAAATATATATTTTTAAGATAATATATTAATTATCACAATGCATGAATTCTTATTAATTAAATTATTCAATCTTCTTTTTAAAGAAAATAACTTATAAATAAATTCATTTGAGAATTAATATAATAGGAAAATATTTTTTAGAAGATGAACAAAATTCAAATGATAAATTTAACTAATTTAAAATATTAATTTGACAACTTTATTAAATTAAAAAATATATAATATTTTCTTATAATTAATATAAATATAATTATACTAGTTACATAGTCATCAAATAGATAAAAATATAATGATAATTTATCTATATTTAAATATATTATAATTTATTATCAAATAAAATTAATTAAATTCGTGAATGACATAAATTAAAGGCTTGTTTATGATAATTCACTTACAACTAATATTTTAGCTATTTTAATTAAACAAATCTAAAAATTAGTAATTAGATTACTAAAAAAATCATATATAGCATGCCTATATGAATGGACATGTCATGCAAAGTGAACATTTCTTTCTTTTGTCTTATCGTCGCGAATAAAAATCAAACGCATATTCCAATCTATTAGTAAAATTGGGGAAAACTTAGCATATCTTGATTTGTCTCTCTTGGAAGTATTATTCAACGAGAAAATATGCTTAAATGCTTACAAAATTAAGTGATATAATGATTAATACTGTTACAAATTCATTGATAAATTATATGAGGGATTAGATAGTAAATAATTTAAGGAGTAGTGAACTTGTCACCTTTGATCTATAAATAAAAAAATAAAGTTAATAGTCAAATTTATCATTAAAAAGACACGTGTAACGTTAAGGGAGCATTTGATTGGAATGTTTTAATTACTTGATAATAGAATCAAAAAGTTGATTTCATTATTTGTTGTTTGATTCATATGAAAAGAAAATTGATACATTTAGTTATCCTTAACCCATTACACCATTTAAACCCTTGTCCCTAGGATTCTGATTTACTTATCCGGTGCAAACAGAAAAAACCCCTCCTCTTTCTCGCAAAGCTACTGCTCTCCTTTGCAAGGCCTTTCTTTCCATGGGTTTTGTTTAAGTTTTCTCCTTCGTTTCTTCAAACTTTCATACTACATAGTGGTTTCGCGTCTCCACAAGCCGTCGGCGTTGGTTGAAGAAGGATGGTCGCCATTGTCGCCGACTCGCTGCCAATCAAACCCAGCAGTCACCGTGGGTAGTTGTAGACGAAGAAGGCCCGCATTCAGCCAGCCACCGAACTGAGCTTGAAGCCGAAGGTCACGATTCTCTTCTTTGTTAGTCTGTGTATAGTCTCTGAGATTGTGGATGTCTTGTGCCTTTCTAGTATTTTGCGATTGTTTCCTCAGAAAATCTTCCATTTTATTGTCTCGAGGACATTAAACCTGAAATTTCGCCATTTCGTGAATCAATATTTTCCTCTTCGCCAATCGAGCTCAACGAGGCATACTTGCACCTTTTTCTTCTTTTTGTAATCAATGTATCTGTATAATTGGACCTGAATTAACACGACGGCTTCGGTTTTTTCGCACTCGATGTCAAAGGAAGTGTATAGTTTACTTTTCAAGCTCCAATTCAGATCATATTGTAGGACTTCTCGTTGGATCTTAAATTTTAATCTAAGAGTTTCGAACAATTTTGAACTCTGTTAGAAATGCATGGGTGTAGCCGCTTAGGCGGAGCGGCTCGCTACATTAATTCGCCACCAACTTCGACTCGGTTCCGCCACGGAAGGAGCAAGAGCAGCATTTGGGGAAATGGGTTTGTCGGTGGTGGTGGAATTAGAGGTTCAAAAGATAATACAGTGGAGAAATTATTATTTGTGCTTATATCA
>JANHAO010028115.1:0-10685 GCA_026873985.1 Saraca asoca
TATTATTTTTTCATATGAAAATAAGTACTCATAATATTAAATAACAGGGCATAATAAATAATAAGTTGAAAATCGAGCTTGACACACATGTTGAAATAAGGAATGCGTGTCTGAACTTTTTAAAATTACAGACACAGCCCCAAAATCGAGCTTGACACGTGTGTAGAAATAAGGAACAAGTATCCGAACTTTTTGAAATTACAGACACGGCCCCGACATGTTTCGTGTCGGTGTCAATGAGTGTCGGTATCGAAACGTTTCTGACATCGGGACATGACTGCTATATGAAGTGTCAGTGCATCGTAGGGTGTAATCGTGAGTCTGTAACTTAAGTGTGATTCGATGCCTCTTATAAAATTTTGTTTTTCTTCATATCCTGATTTTGATCTCAGTTTTCTATGTGTGTGAATATAGTAATTAAATCACTGCTGTTATATATATATGTGTGTGTGTGTGTGTGTGTGTTCTTACCATACAAAACCAGATCAAATCAATTTCTACGTTACGTGATTGAACCACTGAATTTGTTGGGTTTGACCACGCTAATCAGAATTTTTTATTAAAATGGATTTTAGTGATGAACCAATCTACTAATGCCACAAGATTTTTCAATCTAACTTTCTTTTTTTGTTATTCGATCAACAGTTGCCACACCCCAATTTTAGGAATGCCATAGGCCTACAAACTCACCTTATCATAACTTCCTACAAGTCTTTTTGATCTTATAAAATTTCTTGATCAAAATCAAACCATGAAAACCAAACTCATATTTAAAAAATTAAGAGAAAACGAAATAAAATTTCTATGAATGTCAAACGCTTTATAAACTTATCAAAAACATTTTTATAAAACTTTGATAGAGTTTCCTTTGTTTTTCATATGTTTCTAACATCATGTGAATACAATACAAAGGTTCTCATATATTTACTAGACACAAAAGAAATATAATAAATACAAAACTAACTTTACATATGCCTATGCAAATATTACAATAATCAATTGAATATCTCAATTTAATATCTTCAATTCTCATCCTACAATCTTCACGATACCCAGTAAACTTGAAACCTAAATATTTTTTTAAGAACACATAATGAATTTTAATGAAAACTAATAAGTAAATTGTTTATTTTAAATACTATTTATATCATATGGCTCTCGTACAATTTTAATAAAATGCAACAATTCATAATTCAGCCAACCAATTTAGGCTTACCAATTTACCAAGTATGACAATTATAAATTTACATAGTAGTAACCTCAATTAATAATTAAATAGTTATACTCATAATAAATTTGTTAGTTAATATATATAAAGGATTATTAGCTATTCAACGCAATCAATATGATGAATAACTACTATATTGTTAGTTTCCAAACACATCAATTTAAAATATAAGTATATGAGAAAATTATCACTTTCATACTCACAATTAATCTATAAGAATGCCTTATTATCATTCTTTAGCAAATACAGATATTTTGATCAAATCAATACATTCTCTTTACATAAAGCATTCAAATTAAACAGTTTCAATTCAATCAATTAAAGACATATAAATGAATTAAGAGTTGAATATATCAGCAAGTTTCATTAGACAACTTACCACTTAATTTCTAAATCAATACCAAAGCTCCCATTGCTTTGTCTCTTTAATAGATATTCTCTCACTTATCTCTCCAATAGATTTTATGGCCATGTTAGTATCAATATATATATATATATATATATATATATAAATTACTTTTGCAAGTTCCTTAAAGAACTTGCTCCATGAATCCAATTTTCAATTCACACATAACTCATCAAAACACACACATCATAACAGTTCAATGATCATGCCCACACTCAATCAACTAGCCAACTCATTATATAAACAATCATTTCCTCATTCAAGAGGCCATTTCAAGTTTTAATTTACATTTGTCAGTTTCTTGAAGAATTTTTAACAGATCTTTGCTTGTCAATTCATACACATATTTAATACAATGATATCATTCCATCAACTAATCATTCAACTCACACAATTCCACATTTTAAAGGCATTCCAAATAAAACATGTGCACAACTACCATTCATTTATGCATATGTATTCCCATAAACATTTCAACTCAATGTGTAAAATTAAGAGAAATACATATAATATTTAATCAAATATCATCATCAAAGATAACTAAATTCACGTTTCTATGTATTAGTTCAGTAAATAAATGCTAATAAAAGAATGGGTTATTTACTTACATGATTAACATTTAATCCTTTCCAAGAGACCATTCTATTTAAAAAATGTTCAATATCCAACTAACCCTATTCCTCACTTGTATGCATGTCCAAAGTTTTATATTAATGCCAATTCAACATTTGATCACTTCTCCCTTTTTAATTAGATTATATAATATATTTACATTCCAATCTTCCATTTATCTTTACTAATCACCATTGTAATTTAAAGTAGGTACTTTTTATATACTCATGTATAGATTCTCCTAAACATGTAACCACCTTTCAATTATTTATATTCAAGAAATAATATACCTATGCAAACATTAGTGTATCTATCAACTGATTAATTTGAAATTCAATTTCTACTTAATGCCAGTCTCTTATACTTTACACATGACTGCACATAACAAAGGATGAAGACACATGGTTTTACCTCACTCACTAGCTAAACAAATTGTATTGGCCTAACTTTTAGTCACATAATTCTCTGCTCAAGAAACCTAATTCTAAGAAGGACTATCGATTTAATTTCACTAACATTAAAGTATAAGATGATGTAAGGAATGAGCTAGTCTACTTACCAACTTAACAAACTCGTAGCCAAAACCCAATTAATCATAGAAGTATATTAGGTTCTCATCAAGCTTAAACCTAAAGAAAAATTTCTTTTATGGATTCAACTTGGCATTCACCTAATAAAATCAAATTACACATCCTTTCAAAGCCTCCAATTGAGATGGACTATCATTGGTAGATACCATATTATTCACCCACTATTGACACCAAGAAATTATAGCAGTGACTTATGGAGCAAAACATCATATAAGCTTCCTAATACATGATCATATAATTTCACTTCACCACTTACTCAAAAATTCTTGGTTGACTCAATACATCCCACCATTCATACATAGTTAATACTACCAATCTACTACGTCTTTTGGCAATACATGTTCATGTCACAATACACACATACTCATTACCATGGGTTAATAAAGAGAAAAAAAATCCCTATTCATTCTTAAGTTGTAACTAAATATTTCCAATGGACATAATATGTGGAAATTTTCGTTGGAATTTTGGTTTCCAATGGATTTTCCCTAAAATTCCAACGGATTCGTTCCGTTGGAATTTTGCAAAATTCTTGTAGTGTATCCAGCAAAAAGAAAATTATCATTCCATGTCATTCTACAATTTATTCAAGCACATTCTTAACCACCCAAACATACCTCAACACATATATGAACTAACCTATATTCAAATGCCATATGAATAAGTAATTTACTTACCTTCAGCAAATATCTCTCCTCTCAAAACTCGATTGGCTCCCTTTTTTTTTTTTTCTACCAAGGCTGATTCAATTAGAACCCATGGTGGCGGAATTGGGCAGCAAACTCCTAACCTGGTGCTATCTTGCCCTGCTGTATGACTCAAGCTTAGTCCACACCTCAACAACGTAGCGGTGGTCATTCAAAGTTCTAGGGAGGACGATGCATAAGCAGCTAACTGGATCAAGCAGGGTCGTCGCGATCGATAGTGACAAGCAGGAGCTAGTTTCTGATGGTCGCTCAAATGAAGATGGTGGAGCTCGATGGGCACCCATATTATACACTTCCACAGCTAACCTTAAATATTACTCTAAATAGGGCTTCTCTTCTTCAGTAATAAATAACATCTCCAACCAACTACTCAACTCAACCTTGCATTCAAATAAGGCAAGCCTTCGGTCTACATTCAAATAGCTGGTTGTTCCTTTGCCTTTGGCCATAAACTGCTACTACAGCCAGAAAAAGAGACAACAGCAGCTGATTTTGGAAGTGACTCTGGTGGAGTTGAAGAAGGCAAGTTCCAGCAGCTGAACTTTTAAGCTGCTTAGCCAAAATAGGGCGACAGCTTCTTGTTGTGATGCTCTCGGCTTCAACCTTCTGCCACACAACTCTACAGCTTCAACTGCAATAGGGAACTGCACTGTGACTTTCCCTCGTGAGCTGGACTCTGGCAACGACACTCAACCATAGGCTTAGCTAGTTTCGAGTGTAACACCTTACAGAAAAGAAAATAAGAAAATAAATAAAAATTAATTTGGTGGACTAAAATAAAAAATCTTGGAATTTTGCTGTGGTCAAAGTTAATTTTTCTTTTTTTTTTTGGATTATAGTGAGAATGTAAATGTCGGTTAGGGGCCAAAATGAAAATTTTCCCATTTAACTTTATGATTTATTTTTCCTACTACTGCCCCCCAGTCCTGTCTGTATTTTTCCAGAAATTTCCCTGACGCTTTTTATCTTTCTGCCTTCATTCTTCTTCCCTGATCCCCGGCGCTTCTGCTACCGTCTAACTTCTTATTCTTTCTCCTTCCTTTTCTTTTCTTCTTTTTTGACTGTACTTCTGCTCAACTCTGCGTGGCTGCTACTCACCGTTGACAACTGTTGCATTTCATCCGATCTGTTGCAATCTTGCTGCTGGTCGTCTGATGCCATGTTACCTACCAATAGCAACCATTATTTCTAATCGACTTTGCTTCCTTCCTAACCAGCTTCTGCTCAGCTCTTGCATCACTACAGTCTACTGTTTTGCTTCTCATCCTCCTTCTGCTGGTTGCGCCTTCTTCCATAGCTTTTTCGTCAGCCGCTGCTATTGTGCCATTAGTGGAGTAGCTTGAACCATTTTTTTTTAGCTTAAGTGCTGTTATACCAAAGAAAAGGAGGTTGCCCTGTTTCAATCCTTAATGCCAGAGTAGCTTGGCCAGCCACCTATAGTCAGCCAATGACCTGGTTACCAACTGCAGACACAGCAGGGCAACTGCTCGGGTCCAGCTGGTGAAGCTATTCAGTCTGCTATCCTATGCAACCATCTGATGCTGGAGTGAGTGGAGGGACACCATCTTTTCTATTGCACTGCCAGTGTTGATAAGCCCCAAAGCAGTGAGTACCTACGAGACCAGCTGGATAATGCCATCCTCTGCCACCGAGCTCCACCACCTCTATTCGAGATACCATCAGAAGCCAACTTCTGCCTGCTACGGTAGATCACGACGATCCTGCTCAATCCAGTCATCTGCTTATAGGCCATCCTCCTTAGAGCTCTAAATGACCATTACTACATTGCTGGGTGTGGATTAAGCTTGAGTTGTAGCAGGATAAGACAACAATAGGTTAGGAGTTACTATCATATTCAATCACCTTGGGTTCTAGCCGAACTGGTGGAAAAATAAATAGGGCCAGCTGAGTTATAAGAGGAGAGGTGTTTGCTGAAGTTATCATTAACTCAATGAGGGCAGTTTTTGCTAGAAAGGTTGAGATTGGAGCATTTAGGATATACCCAAAAGGATATAAGCCAAAGTGTGCTGTGTTGTCTTGCGCAGGCTGACTAGTGTGGCTGGGCCATTTGAGACAACTTTGTGTTGTTTGAAGACAACTTGTATCTCCTTTTTCTTTAGTGACTCGTAGCAGCCCATTAAAGGTTGCCCTTACCTCCCTATGTCACTTTAGTTTAATCATATTTAGTTCAAGAGTTTTTCGTAAATATCACTTAAGGCTTAAATAATTTAATTTGACTTGAAATGACTTACAGTAAGTAGAAAAATATTCATGGTAATTAGAATCTAATTTTAGCACCTAAATATGTCTTGTGTCCAAAGGATGAGAAGGATTTAAAAAGTGTCTACTTTAACTATTTTAGAACCCAAGGTGAATAACATGTCCTTATAAGGTGAGTAGATAATCCTACTCTTTTAATAAATTCCATTTTTCAATATGAAATAATATTATGTTAAGAATTGTTATATTTTTTGAAATAATGGGATTTTTCGTTATGTTGACTTGTTTCAAGAGCTTAAACGGCATGTGTTATATATATATATATATACATATGAAAATGATTTATCGTAAAGAAATGATTTCATTTTTTTGTGTAAAGTATGAACTTGGAAATGATTTAGCATGTTATGCAATTTGTAATGATTATGATTTATTGAAGCAATGACTTCTTCTTACTATGATTTAATGTGTTTATGCATTTGGAACTAATGACTTATTGATGAGGTCTTAGAATCCATTGGAAATTCATTGGGAACCTCAAGTGCACTTATGAGTAAAATATGTGATAGAGTAAATAAGGTGGGAAAGGGATAAACATACTAACATGTGATGGAGTAAATAAGGTGCGATAGGGGCAAATATATTTATGATGTAATGGTTACCTTTAGGAAATTTTCTTTAGGATTCCAGTTGAATATTTTGTTATTTGAGTATTGATAAACTTTAAAAAGCTTTATTGAATATTTTCTTATATTTATGCCATGTTGAATATTTCCATGATATCATGCATTGTTGCCTATTTCATTTTGTTAAATATTATATTTCAATTATTTAACTTTCTTGATGGCTAGAAGTTTCCAAACTTATTTTGAGATTATAGATTTCAAATGGATAAACTTATCATTGTAATTATACACATATTTTACTTTATGGGTTTCGAATATAATTTATAAATAAAGTTTTAGTTTTCAGTGGGATTATTTACTCACTGAGTTTTTATGAAACTCACTCCATTTTTCTTCATATTTTTCAGGGTCAGAAGATATTGCTATTATTCCCCCATGTCGTTCTAATCCAAGATCTGCTCATTAACCAAGTGAATCATATCCTGCAGAGATTTAAGGTATAATAGTGGTGTAAAATTTTAGCAGTTAGTAGGATTGTATTTGCATGTATTTGGTTGCTAGATGCCCAATAGGATATAGACTGTGTAATCTGCACCACTACATTTTATTATATTATTGTATACGTTGTGATGGACATATAGCTCTTTTATCTATATAGGTGCTCGGAAGTCCAAAAAACAGAGAAGATTTTGTCGAATTTTCAGTAGAATTATTATGTAAATATTTGGATATGCATATATGAAATTGCAAGTCTTTAATATATAATTTGTATAGTCAAACTTTTAAAAGATTACCTAATGGTGACCTTCTGCGTCGGTCTAGTTCTATGAATTGGGGCGTGACAACTCTGCTTCCAACATCAAAGTGCAGAACAAATGTGATGCCCTTGCTGGCTGAATTGGTTCGATTTGGGGAACCACTGTGACCGATGGAAGATAGCTAAAAAGAGAACGCTGCTGGGTTGTTGTATTCCACCTCGATTAAGCAGAGAAAAGAAGGGGAACAGCTGCGCAAGGGTTTCGGGAAGAAGAAACAAAAAGAGGCTGCCTGTTTAGGAAGCAGGTTTTTTGTTTTTAAAAATAATTTTTTTATTTTTCTGTTCTTCAAAAACAAAAAAAAATCTGTTTGACAATCTGTTTTCAAAAACTATTTTTCAAAAACTGTAACTAAAAAATAGTTTTCAGAAAATAGTAAAATGGTATTTTCCCTTATTTTTGTATATAGCTGTTTTCAAAATTTTTTCAAAACTAAGAAGAATATCTATTTTCATTAATGACAAAGTTGTAAATAATATTAAATACATTTTTTTCATCTTTAAAAATAAAGAAAATATTTGTTTTCAAAATTTACATCCAAACAAATTTTTTACTTTTGAGTTCTAAAAAAACAGTTTTTAAAAAATTATTTTTAAAAATAATAAAATAAAAATACCTGAAAACACTTTCAAACAGGCCTTAAGTTTGTGACTGAGTGTTTCGGCCAACTAAGGGAAAATAAAATAGGTTTACCAAAACAGTACAGTTTTGGGGAGCTGAAATACTAAGGAAGAAGTAAGGTTTGGTGAGCTACAGAAACAATAACAAAGGCTTCCCTTTTTAAAAGTCAAAATACGTTAAATTATAACCTCTTGGTGGCCCACAATAATTCATCTTCATATGCTTACAGTCTCAAGCAAAAGAACATTAGGAATTCTTATATATTTTATCAATACACATAAAAATATAATAGAGTAACTAAAGTTATATCATTTCCAAAATGTCATTTAAACCATTTTTGCATATCATAAAATGGGTATTATAAATAAAGTGGAGCCAAATAAATATAAACTTATTTTATTATATATATATATATATATTACAAGATGGCATGTAAGTAAAAATGATCAAATAGCTTATATGAAAATATTTTTAAATTTATTTAGCAACCTTATATTTATATTTATTTGAGGAAGGGTATAATAACAGTACATAAAGAGTTTCACAATATAAACCTAAAACTGCAATTTCTAGAAGAGTGAAGACTAGAACCTATGAAGTAACAAAGATAGACAACACAAAACTAAAAAGTTAAAATAAAACTAAGGTTAGAACTAACACAAACTAGTCAACTCAAGTACTTCCATTCTCGGATGGTTGTCCTTGGGCCATTGGTTCCAACATAAATTGTTTTAACTGCAACTACATGTGGTATATGTAATTTTCTTGGCAGATGCATCTCCAGAAGACCAGTCAAAATTCCTTGATAAAGTTGAGCTATACACTCCTTGCTAAAAGCCAAGCAGTTGGAGTGCTTCTCAAGTTTTGCAATTTAAGGTTTCAAAGCTTTGAGAAAGCGCTGTGAAGTGTGCAAATTGAATATAACGATAGAATAAGCCATGACAGGCGTTATGTTGGAACATGCACGACGGTGGATCCCAAGACTATCATGAGAGGGGATTCAAAAGGACTCTGGGAACATCAAAGATGGTGTTAGGCTGAAGGGAAACAGCTAGCTAAATGATGAAGAAAAACTTTCATGGACGATAAAACCTTGGTGATATGCCACCTTGGCTTCAATGCATCAATAACCTGATGCATATGTGTTGCAGTGTGACCTTTTTGTTCATTATGATTCTTCAGATAAAATTTTCTTTGAATAAAATGGCTCTTGACAGTATGTTTAGACTTCCTAGAAAAGTGAGTAGATTCTGAAGTGTCGAAGCTAAAATCCTCTTGGATTGAAACACAATGAGATTTTGCTATGTCAACTGAGAATTTTGGGGAAGCTGGTGTTGATGAAGAATAGCGACCTCACTCTTGATAGTAAAATAGGCAACGTTGAATGGCCTTTTGAAAGACAATATTTTCCTCATCAATTTGTGCAAATTGCAAGTAATGTGGTAGTGCTTCGCACAATTTGTCAAGCCCTGCACCTCATCGCTTAGTTCTTTTATCCTGTTTTGTAACATCGATTTTTTTTTTATCTTCAAAAATGAGAATTTCAGTCTCTAAGCATTGGTATGTAGCAACGGTCTCCTGTTGTTTGTTCAAAAGGGACATTTCTCAATTCATCTGTTGAATTTGGCTATGCAATTCATTATTCTTTGCTTTCAAATCCCGAATTGAGGTTTCCAAATGACACACCTGTTTCTTAGCTACTTAACTATCATTAAATTCAACTTGTTCAACGAAAATGTTTTGTTACCATTTTCCTACTACCAATTTTATGATATTATAAAAATTTAAGGACTAAAGAGTTTTATGAATCAGCAAAAACACCTATGAAATCACTTTCGTAATTCTCAAGATCCATAGCAAAATTTCCCCACAGTTCCTCCAAAGAAAGTTGTCCCATACAGCTTTTTATACTTAGGATATCGATGCTATTATCTAGCAGAATACATGGTTATTTAAGAGCTTTTTTCCTTATGTAGACAGCTGGCTTTATCAGATATGCTAGGATGCATTTCAATTCCAAGGAAAGCCTTTTTGAGTCCAAAATCTATGATTTGTTGATTTGTCGGTAGCTAGAAATCCTTTAGAAAAATGATTGCAACTGACACACAATTGAAAAGATGGACAAGCCGAAAGCAAGAGTTTTTGGCTGATTATGAAACTTTGCTATGTCTGTTAAACACTGACATCAGGGAAGGGAAAAAACCTAGATGAAAAATAGAACGAAGAAACCACACAGCAAAATGAAACATACGGAGGCTTGCGGCGACAACAACAGAGAAGGAAAAAGAAAACTCAAGGGTTAAGAGAGAAGGTGAGACAAGGTTCGGGTGGGCTCCTCCACTAGCCGCCGCGCAGAAGTCGGAAGTTGGGGTTTGGTTCACGAAAGGAAGAACAGAAGGATATCCAGCAACTCTAACCTATTAAACCAACTAGATTGAACCAGATTTCAAAACATTGCTTTTAAATAGTACGTCTCTTGTGCTCTATAATTAAATTTAGGATTTAAATCCCCTCAATTTCTCAACAAGTCAATTTTTTTTTTTAATTTTAAAGAGATAAAGACATTATTTTTTATTTTAAAATCCACAATTTTTTATTAAGACCCACCATTTTAATACAAAAAATTTTATATATCTATTTCTTTCCTAAATTTACACTCTTAATTTCTTTAAAAAATTGAAAGGATCCATATTCTCAAATTTGAGTGTTTTTTATAACTTGAAGATTTGAATGTTGGAGTATTTAAGCAAACTAAATAGAAAGAAACTATGGACTTGTTTGGAAGTGTTTTCAGGTGTTTTTGTTTTATTGTTTTTAAAAATAGTTTTCTAAAAACTGTTTTTAAAAACTGTTTTTCTAG
>JANHAO010028116.1:0-10700 GCA_026873985.1 Saraca asoca
TCAAGTTTGAGTAGCTCTGTTTGGGAAATCTTTCTCAAACAATTAGTATTGTATATCATTTCGTTTACTAATTCTATTCAATTCTATTTACTTAAGATTTCTATGGTTGTTAGAAATCTGTTTAGGTTTGGAAGAACCTGTTGTAAATCTTCTAGGTTAGTAGGATCCTTATCAATTCTTGTGGTTTTGTAAAACTGGCAATTCAGGAGCCTAGTAATCCTAAAAGTTTTTTCTTGTTAATTGAAAAGGTCTTTCGAATAAGAAAGATTAAGTGGAGTAGACTTGAATTGTGGTTTCAATTCAAGTTGAACCACTTTAAAAAATTGGTATCATATCTTTATTTTTTATTGCACTACTTCAATTTTTGCAATTTTGACATCTTACTCACAGTTTCTGCATAATTACTCATTGTCACTTTTCCTACATGAAAATTCTACACAATTTAAATCAGATACTAGTGTATATTAATCTCCAACGAGATAACGACAAGATCTAGTTTCATTTTTCATATTTTTAATCTTACTTTAATTGTTTAAATTCAGACCGATAGAAGTCTTCTAGCTCATAGCACAAGCAGTTGGGAAAAGTGCTAGAGGAGGTTCATTGACCAATAAGGGCATTGAAGAGGCAGCTCACTCTATTTTGCCACCTTGCAATGATCTTCAAATGGAAAAATGACTCACTAAAGGACTATATCTCTCAGTTCAAATGTGAGGTCAACAAAATAGATAATCATTTAGAGGAAACTATTTTAGCAATGATTTCTGTAGCACTCCGCAAGAACAGAATGCTATACAAAAGTATATACAAGTCTCCAATGAAGGATCTTAGGGATTCCTATGAGCGAGCTATGAAGTAAGTCAGGTGGGATAAAACTTTGGTTCGAAGAAGCCCAAGGCAAGCAGCTCTGATCAAAAGGAGAAAAGAAGTAATCATGGAGATGCAAAGGATAGCTCTAATTTCTAATTCACTAAGAGGAGCAAAGATGCACAACCTTAACACCCAGATTGCCATGAGCACTATAGCATCCTGTCAGACACCCAAGATAGGATATTCATAGCAGAAAGGGAAAAAGAAGACTTTAAGAAGCTTTACCCCATAAAGGTTCCTTACAGGCAGAGAAATAAGCAAGAGTTCTGTGCCTATCACAATGAGGTTGGGCATGGCACATCAAATTGTTAGGAACTCAAGGATGCTATTCAGGACTTCACCAAGAGAGGTCGCTTGCCAAACTATGTAGTGCATTCGTCCAAGTAGCAAACCGAACCCTCCCAGTGGGACCCTAGGTGAGAAGATACCCCTGCAATGAGAATCATATATTAATGTTGTATTGAACTTCAATAATAAATGAAGGCATTTTGGGTTTCTTTGCTAGTCTTTGAATGAACTCTCTACAATGTGTTGTGGCAAAAAAACAAGTTATCCTCCGTCTTGATGAGATCAATCACCCATCATACAATGAAGTTTACTAAGGTACAGCTCTCATGTGACCTAGGCACTTGAACATTACAGGGGTGTGGCTCACACAAGACCTTACCTTATTGCCAGTTTTTGAGCTAAGGTCACCTAAGCTCATTTTGATACTTTATTGCCAGCTTTGGAGTTGAGGCCCCCCATAGCACATTCCAGTACTTTATTGCCAGCTTTTGAGCTGAGGTCGCCGAGCTCATTTCGATACCTTATTGCCAACTTTTGAGATGAGGCTACCAGAGCTCATTTCAGTACTTTATTGCAAACTTTTGAGCTAAGGCTGCTAGAGCTCATTCTGGTACCTTATTGCCAACTTTCAAGCTGAGGCCCCCCTAGACCTCATTCTAGTAACTCAATTCCTAACTGCGATCTCTAGTCCAGTTGAGGCATGGAAATGCTCAAATAAATTTGTAGCTCTCATACGACCTAATGTTCACAGCTCTTATGCGACCTAATACCCGTAGCTTTCATACGATCTATTTATACATTATTCATCATTGAGACATTCTGCTTAAATTTATTGCTCACTGAGGAGCATGACCGATTAGTTATCTAGACATTTCATTTTACTGTGATTTTTAGGAGTTTATGTTTCCATCTATGATGTGTAGGAAGTTCATCATAGTACATAAAAGTCATGAAGAAAAATTTCATTCATTAGAAAGCCTCAGTAAGGTAAAATTACATCAAATAGTCAAGAATCAAAATACAAGTCAGAGAAAGTTGAACATTAAAGAGAATAAAAAGATTGGCTATTGGGAAACTAACTCTTGGGGGACCGAAGAGCACGTTGGATCCTTAATTTTCTTCGTCCAATCATCTTCCTTAGCAACAAGCTCCTCCTCAATCTCACTCTGAATGCTAAAGAGTCCAAAGAAGCACACTGGAGTGGCTGAGAAAGAATAACCCCACGGCATCACCATAAGGAAATAATCCAAGATCTATGTAAGATATTCCCTTATTCTTGGAGAAGGAGAATTGCCCAAAAAGGCTTCCTATACAGCAGATCATGAACATCTATTTGTAAAAGCATATCACTGGAAGTATGGAAGGCTTATCTAAGGTGCCCATCGTGTCACTCGATGAAGAAGGAAGGAAGATTTCATCTATCTTAAATAGTGCCAGCTCGGTCTCACCGAAGAGTCCAGTAGAACTCCTAACTACTCTCATTGAATGCCTTGGAAGAAAATGAGGCTAACTCACCAACGGGCATAAGGCATGTACCTGAAAAGGTATGGCTTAGAGCAAATAAAACGATAGATTGACCATAGATTTTTTACTGCATGAAAATCTATGAGTAAAAACTATCGACAAACTATAACTCCCAATCAGTGAAGCGAGCTGGAAGATGGGGAGCTTATGTTATGGGTGTTCACTAGTTCTAGGCTAAAAAGGGATGGCAAAAGCCCAACTGCAAGCAAGTCCAACCAAGGAACCAAGCTCACCAGATCACTAAAGTTGCTCAACAGAATCATAAGCTTACTAAGGCATGACTCAGGTCGCTCTACCATTAGCTCACCCTACTCAAGCTCACATCACCAAATGCAAGCTTGACCTCGCTAGCCTAGAGCCTGTAGTGACCCTGAGATAGGAACCTTGGCTCAGGGGATAAACCACATCACATAACTTGGAGCTCATTGAGAATGAACACCACATGAACATGCTTCAAATCCAATTCTGCCTGCATGGGCCCACCCACAAAAAGCATTCTACTAAAGTTAGCCAGCAGCCTACAGAAGCCAATTTGCAGGAGTTACACTTGTCTTCTACATTTATTATTTGATGTGATAGAAATACAAATTATGTAAATACACTTGTAACCTCCTCTCCTCTATAAATACGGTAAAGAAGCTCTCTGTAATGAGAGGTGGAAAGATGGTACCCAAACTCTATTAAAATTTCTCCATAAGCAATACAACACTACCATGGATGTAAGAACCAGTATCGCCTAGTTTTAGCCGAACCACGTTAAAATCCGTATGCATCTCGTTATTCCTCTCTATCACCTTCATTCTTTGCTTTATCAACCCTATTGCAGTTTTGGTCTAAAAGAACCCTTCAGGTTAGCTAGATTTGGCAGAACCAAAATCCACAATCAACATATTGTATTTGTTTCTTCTTTACCAAGTTATGTCAATGTTTTTACTTTTTCTATTTTATTCTTTGCTAATGTTTTTATTTTTAGGATTTTAGCTTTTTTTTTGTGTTTTGTTTCTTAGTTTGATTATTAAGAGTATTTTTGGTTAGGGTTTATTTTTTGGTTGTGTTTCTTAGCATAGAATGTTTGTTTATGCATGCCTTGTGTATGTATCACTTGCCAGAGTGGTTATGAATATGTATAAGCTTTTCATTGTAATTTATGTAGTAAAATCAAAACTTTGACCATAACCATTTTTCATCTAAAATCATCAACTGCAAGTCGTAATATGGTTTTGTATGAATATAGTTAAAAGTGAGTAATAAGGTTTAAAAATACTTATATGTTCTTCACCTTTTGTAAACAAAACTAATTTAATATCTGGTGTTTTATATATATATATATATATATATATATTTCAATAATATATGATGGTATATTTAACTTTAGAAACATTTGTTTGCTAGTTAACTTCTTTTTCCTTTTTCCTTTTAAACAGCCATATGGATCATTTTCAGCATATTGAGAGGGTATGAGGGGTAATATCCTTATGAAGCAAATGACCCTTATTTGTAGTAGAGGAGAGAAGATAAAAGTTGACTTCAATGCTAATGGTCCAAATACTGGGGCTATAATAGTTATATTAGCATGTTAGCACATACAAGAGTGCCAATCAATATTAAGCACTAGAAACAAGTACCAAAAGACATCAAGGAGAACATTTGAAGGGATGTCTTTGCATATATTACGTATCTCCAATTTGTGTTTAAGATATATATATATATATAACTATCTTGGAATAATTACATATAAAAGTATAATCTATATGTGTGTTATCTTGTAGACCACCTTTGATGTTGATGTGGGGAGGAGAAAAGAACTTTTAAAGCTTGTGACGGAGCGGTGGAAAGACTTAAAGAACTGATTGACAAGAGATTATATGACTATTAAAAGGATGGGTGATGAAAATCCCTTGAGAAATACAACTTCCTTAATTAACAAGTATGAAATGAATTTGTGAAGCAGCACTAATCCAAGGCTTTTTAGGCAAATTTGGCCATTTTACCTTACATTTTTTTCAACTATATATTATGAGTGATTTGACCATCTCATCAGTTATATTTTTTTGCCAACAAGGAGAGACAAGCCAAAAACAAATCTAAACATAGGTTGTCTTATGGAAAATATGTGAAGCTTGAGCAAGCTTTGTTGAAGGAAAGCTTACAGAACAACAAGCTTCAAATTAGTCTGATCAAGAAGTTATTTCAATATCTTAGCATGAACTATGGAAGAGAGCTAATGTTAACACAAAAAGGTGAATACATAACCAAAGAGAGCTAGATAGTTGCTAAGAAAATTGTAAGTAATTTGCAAGTTTCAATTGCTTAAATAATTGTAAGGGTTAAGTTGTAATAAATATTCTTAATTATATATATGCCATAAGATTCTCTCATGCAACAATTGATCAGGGAGATTGTACTCGATTTGGGAGGATGGACATATTAACAGTTGCATTAGGAACTAAAGAGCACTCTGGCTATGTTAGGGGGTTAGGGGGAATGGGTCTCAAGACCTATTTTGGGTGATCATTAAAACATCTCTAAGGATCATTAGTTTCAGTGAAGGATCTTACTACAGAGATTACTAGTCGAGACACAGAAGGTGATAAAGGAAGTTGTTGCTCAATTAAGAAAGGAGAATCGGGTTAAGCAGGAAGAAATTATGAAGATGTTTGCCTATATTAAGAATATGGGCATGCAGTCACTCTCCAACTTGAGGGTAGAGATCCATCCTACGCCCCCACCTAAAGGCGTGAGAGCCAACTACCTTGGAGATGCCGACCTATTTGTAAAGCTACCAGAGGTAAATGACTATCACTAAAGCTTATACTTCCTTTATTATGTAGGTAGTTTCTAATAATTTTCATGAAAAAAATTATAATTAACTTTTTCAATTTTATTTTATTTTTGTCTATATAGAAAGGAGCTTAATGCCTTCTAGCTCTGGTGCTCGGGATGTACAGTGGCAAATCAAAAGGTATTTCATAGCCGCACCCTCCATTGCCAAGAATTGTCAGGCAAGCAATCAAAGGTTATCGTTGATACCCCACTAAACTAGAGTGTAAAACTACTGGTGTCAACAGATGAACTAGGGACAATGCATCAAGCAAGTGGGCTTTCATCACATGGCCGAAGAGTCTTATTATTAGTCTAAAATAGGTGTCCTAGTGTCAATTTGATTAAGCTCTATTGCATCTATGACTATACTTCTATGGATTTGGATATTAAAGGTTGTATATTCATCTTGTATTGCACATCATGTTCATTGCATAATTAAGATGAAGTCCATTTAATCAATCCTGTAAAGGGTTATGAGATTATGAGGGTGATTATTAATGGTTAACTTCTGCCCCAAAATGACACTAGTTAAGATCTAATAAATGGGCATTATTAAGATCTATTGAGACTAGATGATGTGGTATTTCTCATTTGATGAGTAGCTGACCCCACAGGCTGAGATATAAATGAGTTGCATCTGAATACACATGTAGACACGACTCAGTTAGTTTGGAGAAACATAACTGATAATTGTGATCTTATCTGACCCATATGGAGATACTGTATGGAGTTACGTCATCAGTTAATCATCAGTGGTGATCACATGACTGATCCTTTGACTTGAGATTGTTGGATGTCATTTGCATGAAAGGTTATACTTTGATCTCTAATCATGAGAAACTATAAAGGCTTGTGTTGGGTATTTCTAGAAGTGCAATTAGTTTGACTAGGAATCCTTGTACAAGGTTGAATTGAGACTCAAATAGGATCAGTTCTTGAATTCAATTAAGTCAAATAATTCACGATGTTGAGAAAACATGATTAGTTATAAAGGTTAATTGTCATCCATACTTTTGACTAATCCGAATATGATAATGAAGGGATTGTATCATGCATATTGTGTTATAAACATTGAGATCATTCATGGACAAGCTTGTCACCTTGAAGACTCCTACCAAAAATTGGGTAGCTATAATGGCTTACTAGAGTCCGCTTATAGCTTAAAGTTCAATTGATTAATTTGTAGAAATTAATATGCCTTCAAATGATTTGAAGGGCATTTTGGACTTTTGCTAACATATCAAGGGCCTATTGGGTCACACGCATAATAAGAAATGATATGGCCAAGATTTGGATATCTTTTATGTCCTGGGACTAAATTGCAATTTGGTGAAATTGCTTGGGGCCAAAATAAAGTTTATTGAAACTTTGTGGGCTGTTTTGTAAATAATGAAAGATGTTTTCTAAAGCCCCTAAACGATGTCGTTTTGGCCTTAAGGGAGTGGCCAAAACAACGCCGTTTCAACTTCTCCTATTCCTTTTATTTGGTCGACACTTTTGAGAAAAATTGAGAGGCAATTTTCAGGCAAGAAAATCGAAAGGGAAAGGAGAGAAGACTAGCCAAAAAAGTTCCAGATTTTGGCGCCAATCTTCATCCCATCCGAGCGCCAACACAAGCTAGCACTTGGTGAGGAGTTCTTGAGGCCATTTGGAGGAGTTTCCTAGCATGGATCACTGGTAGAGGTAGGACACTTGGACTACTATGGTGACAGGAAATCCATCTTCTTCTGCTGTGCTTGAGTTGGAATTAAAGGTTAGCTTAGCTCTCCTTTTACTCTAGATTTTGTCTGAGCTGTTTTGAGACCTCACACCAATGAATCCTTGGGAGGTTTGTTCGGCCAAGAGGAGAAATTTTTTTGAAATTTTTAGCCTCCTTGCCTTGATCTTGGCCAAGCAAACCTATCACTTATCACTTTGGCTATAGAGAAATCATTTTCTATCTAATAAGTAATTATGTTTGAAAGACCTAATTTTACTATATTTCTAATATCTAACATTTATAATTTGAAGCATGTCAATTAGGCTATAGAGGATTCCAGGAAGGTTAAGTAGACCAAGGAATTGACTCAGTCAACTAGTCACCAACTCTAACCCAAGAGATGCCTCTTGTTGAGCAAAGGACAGTGTTATCTTTTGTGGCTGAGAAGATGGAGAATAATACACTCATCTTTTTTTCATATGGATGCCAAGGTCATGGGTTATGAATATGATATTTGTCTGACCAAGGATGACATCACATAATTCTTACCTATAAAAGAGATAAATATATTTTGCATCTAAATTTTTTAAATGCGAGTTTATTTTTAACTTTCAATTCATAATCTTATATATATTATACAATTCAAAGTGTTTTGTTAATCATTACCTTTATTTTCTTGTAAAGGCTTCTATATCATGAATGTGTGACCAAGGGACTGGATTCCAGATTTCTATGTCCACATTTACTTATACAAGTAGACTCCACAACCAAGAAAAGACAAAAATATATCTCAGGTGTCCTACAAAAAAGGAAGCATTGTGTTTTTTCACCATTTATTGAGTTATAAGTATCTAATGTGATATTTGATATTTTGTTATTATGGCATCAACTTGTTATTACTTCTTTGATACTTTATTATTATAGGCAACATTAGATGCTTTGCAAGCAAAATTTGGTTTATTGGCTTGATCCCTTTGGGCATTCAATTCACAAGAATATCAAAATCTTAGTTGACTCATGAGTTGTTTTGTTAGTTAAAATTTGATTTTGGGATTTATACTATATATGATTTCCTTTATTAATATACTGGTTTGTTGTATGAATCTAATTCAATAGATGTGTTAAGGTTAATTTTTTCTTGGGCATCAATAGGAAAAAGTTTAAATGCAAAATGGATCACCTTAAAAGTAAGCTTTTTTTTATTATATTGAATACCTTTTACAAATATTCTAAGTGATTATGTATTTAATTGAAATGTTTATTTATATTTGATTTGTTGTAGTGTCCTTATCAAATAGGAATTCTTGAGTGTGGATACTTTATATTAAAGTATATAGGTGAAATAATCACTCAAATGAAGGCTAATTACTACAATCCACAAGAGGTATAATAGTTTGATTTGGATATTTGATATATGGATATGTGATTTGCTATAGGTATATCTATTTTGTAGTACTTTGGAGATAACAATCCTTACACTCAATTCAAATCAACCAAACTCAAGATTAGTGCACTGAGTTTCTCTTATCTTGTTGTGATAAAGACCAATAGGAAGTTGTCATAGTCTATTTTGCAATTGTAATGAATTTAATGTATATTTGTTTTGGTATACAATAAAGTTGTAATAAATTAGCCTTTTTTTATAAAAAAAAATGTTAAGACAAAGGAAGTCAATTATTTTTTTAATAAAAATCAACGTCATTAATGATTTACACATCAGTTTTAAGATAACCAACATCTAAAGAGAGTAGTTGGAGATTTTTAAAAAAAAAGCAATTAGAGAAAAGATGCCAATTTTTTAATTAAAAATTGACATATAAAGTCTCAACGACATCGATGTTTTAATGATAATCGATGTTTAAATATACTTATATATTAGGTATCTTTGTTTTTATGTAAGTTTATGTATTACAGATTAGTATATTAGAGATTTTCATTTTTTTTAAACTCTTATTATTTTGCCTAATTTTATTTATGAAAAAAATTATTATCTGGCCATTAAATTTTTTATTCCAAATAAAGCAATTTATTTTTACATAGACTGTAGAATATTTTAAGAATTATATAATATTAAATTGGATAAAATAATTCAAGAATTTAAACATTAATTTGATGGACAAAAATAATCAACCTTTGAGTAATTTATTTGTAAAAATTGTAATATATTATCTAAGAAAACAAAATGGACAAAAATAAATTCAAAATAAATGAGAAGTGCTGGTGTTTCTTGCAGATTAATATATTAAAGATTTCTATTTTTTTAAAACTATTATTATTTTGCCTATTTTTATTTATGAAAAAATTTATTCTCTAACCATTAAGTTTTTATTCCAAATAAAATAATTCCATTTTACAAAGATTACAGAATATTTCAAGAATTTAATAATATTAAATCAAACAAAATAATTCAAGAATTTAAACATTAATTGAATGAACAAAATAATTAGCTTTTGAACAATTTATTTACGAAAATTATAATATATTATCTAAGAAAACAAAATACGCCAAAATAAATTCAAAATAAATGAGATTCATTTAGTGTTTCCTGTGTGTTAAGAAATGGCTAATTAGTTAAAAGATGTCGATCTTTAATATAGACCAATGTCTTAAATCTTAACGACGTTAGTTTGTTAGTGAAAACCAATGTCAAAAGTCTCCACTTATTTTAAAATAAATGAGACACATTGGTAGGAATATGAAAATTAAGTTAGAAGTTTTCACAGATCTGACTGTCACTCTCACACTTTTTTAGGTTTGATATTATAGCTCCCTCCTCTCCATCTTCGACGATTCAAAGACACTCTCACTCTCCTTCTCTTGGTGGCTTAAATCAATCTTCTTCATCTTGCTCCCTCTCTATTTCTTGGTAACGATTGCTTTTCTTCATGAATTTTATTAATAATTGATACTATGTGGACGAGATGGATTGTATGATGATTATGTTTAGTTGTGTGCCTGAGTTGTTTCTTTATTTTGGATCATAATAATATATTATGCAGAAAATTAAGTGTAGATTCAAATCGCAACTTTGTAGTTCAAATGCCGATCCATAACTGTAGATTCTTGATTTTTATCTTCTTATGTTGACTGTGTATTTGTTAAAATTTAGATTGGGTAGTCATGGATCATAAGTGGATGTTTGTTGATTGGGTGAGTAAAGAATATGCAAATGCAATTGAGAAGTTTATTAGATTTGCTATTAATCAACTAGCTACAAATAGTAATGAGTTGATCATGTGCCCTTATGTGAGATGTTGTGTTAAGAGAATGAAAGACGAGGAAGTAAAAGATCATTTATTTATTTATGTCATTAATAAAAGGTATATACGATAGATATGACATGGTGAAAGTGAATTGTCTATTAGTTATAAGGACAAAAAAAGGGTACCACGACGATGAAATTGATGTGGCTTTGCATGATCATTGAAGGATATGATGCATGATGCTATTGAAAATAATTTTATTAAGTGACCTCATATCCTTGAAAGATTGCTAA
>JANHAO010028117.1:0-10679 GCA_026873985.1 Saraca asoca
TTCTCCACCAAGTCCCACAAATCTTGAGACTTGAACAAGGTCTTCATCTTGATGCTCCAGAACTCGTAACAATCACCTTTGAAAATTGGTAAGGAGGGTTGAGTCACACTCACCATATTGCCATATTGGCTGCCATTCTTCATACGCCCTTCTTGTGATCGAACCTAGCTCTGATACCAAAAATGTTGGAGAAATATGCAGAATGATGAAAGTTTAATATAAGCTGGGGTTTTTTCAAGGAAGTAGAAACGTAAATATGTAAAGGAAGGATAATCTGCTAGATGATTTTATTGAATGAAAAGCATGTCTATTTATAAACTTATAAGATAACGTTAACTAGATAATCACAATCAGAAAAAATCTCAACTAATCCTAATTGATCTGAAATAACTAAATCAGTAAATCAAAAAATCAAGCCACGTTTAAAAACGTTAAAAAAACAACTATGACTAAGTCAACAAGACTTAGCCAAACCCACGTACAACTTTTAATCACTCCTCAACAGTTTGATCATAAAAAATTATTTTTTTATTAAAAAATAAATGAAATTTGTCTATTTTCATAATATGATTTTTTTTCTTTATTTATTAAATATATAAAATTAAAACAAATAAATAACATTATCTTAAGCATAATTTTATGAATACATTATTTGATCGTAAAGTGACACGTCGAGTTATAATTGAATCTAAAGATATTTTTATTAAATCTAACATTTTCACTTGACATTAATTCATTAAATTTGTAATTTTAACTAGGAACAAAGAAGATCATATAATAAAAATGTATAAATTTTATTTTTTATAAAAAAAATAGTTGTGATGTATAAAGTATTAATAGAGCATATTACATATAAGTTGATTTTGACATTTTAAATCACATATTAATAATATAAATTTAGATTATATCACAAATGGATATACAAAATTTTTCCCTGTAATTAATCATTAGGATTCCTTTAACATTCTTTGACGCACTCTTTTGTATCCTCCAATTTAAAAGTTTCTCGCTTATATCCTCCCTTCTCATTGTTCTTGTGATCCTCAAACATGCTATTTAGATATAAAAAATAAAAACCATGTGAGACTACTCCCAGTAGTATACAAGGAGTGTTGCATTTGTTTTTTTGTCAACTAGGGTGACACTCCAATAATAACATTAATCCTAAATGTAACGTGTATATCATGGAAAATGTCCGAAGAAAAAAAAAACAAAAATCTCGATTGACATATAAATTAGTCAAAAAATACCATAAATAAGAGAAATAAAGAATAGCATTTAAAAAAAAATTGATTTATTTGAACACTAATCATGCAACATATGTATAAGTTTAAGTTTAAAGTTAAACTTGAATTACTTGTTTAGTGGTAATATTCAAGCACTAAATAGTCATTTTAAGAATTTAATTATAAAAATTTTATGTTTGATAAAACAAAATTGATTCCTTTTTTTTTCTTTCCCGAAAATTAGTTCAACAAAGATCAACTTGAATACGATTAGTTATCAGCCAATAAGCATGAATCTTGTCCTCGTAGGAAAAACAAACTTGTGGGATCAAACAACTTGAATAGGTCAGCATCCCCTAATTAATGTGAATGAGAGTAGGCCTACCAGAAAGGAAATCCAATGATCTAATAACATACTCTAAGCAATAATTGGAATTAGACACTAAAATGGATGGGAGAAAATGCATTATATTGAACTTAGTTTTCATCTAAACCTCGTTTGTAATTTTCCACAAGATTTTCAATCAAATATTAATGAGTCCACAATTGAGGCAAGAAAATAAATAAGAGTCATCCTCATGTGATGTTGATACATAGATGGTGGGAAAAAAATGCGAGTTTGAAACATATATTTGAAATTAATTGAACCAATAAAAATCAATCTAGGGTCCTTGTTATAATTAAGTTTTGAAAAAAGTGGTTCCATCAATTTTAATATGAACATATTTTAAATAATAAAGGGGATTCATGGATTAAAAATAGAATAATTGAATTGTATGTTACTTGCATGACAAAAATGCGACCACGTTAGCCAGTTAGTGTTGGCAACATGTTGCTTAATTAGCCATATTCCGAAGGAAATCAATAATTAAGAGAGAAAATCAATAATTAAAAAATAAAACAAATCCTTTAAGCTTTTTGTGGCGTATTTGACTCAAATTTGACCATACATGGGCGGTGGTCAGTGCAACGTGTTAACATTGACATTTCTCGCAAAGGAAAGCCGTCGCTTTTGATAAATGGATATGACGGGGACCAGGGACTTAATTTTTTTAAACGTTTGAAAACATTTCAACGAAATCCAAACTCTAATTTTTCTTTAATAAAACTTTAAAATAATGTTAAATCGTGAATACGTGCATTTTGAAAAGAAAAGAAAAAATGCAAAGGTTTGAAATTAAAAACTTTTAATTAATAAAATTAAACATAAAATATACTTGGATATTTCTGATTGGATAACAACACAATCATTAAAGTCCACTCAAATTGACATATTTGAGTTTAATTTGTCTGGTACTGTTTAGAAGTCTGCATTATTTGAAATTCCTCTTCCTAAAAATCTGCAAGTAAGAAATAGAATGAATACTTCTATTTAATGAATAAAAAATCTCTACCACAAATTAAGATAGAAAATCTTATGATCGTACACGTAACATAAATGACACATCAATCTTCATTAGATTTGTAAAGCCCGGTTCATTTTCATTATAATTTCTTTCTAAACAAGTTAACATTTTAAACAAGTTACATTTCTATCACGTTAACTCTAAAAGGAATACTATTCATGTGTTCCTCTTTAAGCAAAACATTTTACATGCTACACTAAATACATTCACTACAATTAGTTTATGTTGATGTCGGATTTTAATATTGATCTAAACTCTGATGTACGGAGGGATTCTTTTGGGATCTCTGATCGTGATTAGTTTAAACGTAATAAATCAGCAAAATACACAAAAATGAAAGAAAGAACAGTAAAGAGACACAAGATTTTTAACGTGGTTCGATCAAATTAAAATATCACTAGATCCTACGTTCATAATAATGTATTTTGGTGGAAGTATTCTTTTTACAAATTTTCAACTTACATGTGCTCTCTCTATTTTAGCAGAGTGTCCGCCTGTGTCCAGGATGACCTTCTCTTTTAAAGGGCTCTTTTACCATATTTATAGAGGAAAATAAGTTACAATAGCAATTTCATATGCAATAAATCTATTACATCAATATTTATTGTACAAAACATAATAGACAGACAAAATCCTATTATTCGACTACAGCAGATTGTCTTCTACAGGTAGATCCCAAGTATCCGTTAGATTTGATATGACTTGTTCTCTTATGATCCTCGACTTAGTAAGCCTTTAGATCGCTAGTCGTACCTCGCATACCAAATCATTCAGTCTGAGAGCGAGTCTCTTTAATGACAAGATCGAGCTCACTTTTGCAGACAAACTCGAGCTAGGAGGTAGCTTAGCAAGATGAATTGGATACTCAGCGTTTCAAGCATTCTTCGAACCAAGACTTTACCGTGTTTAGACAGCTCGTCAACCCATCAGAAGCAAAGAAGCAAACCGGATTTCGTATATAACAGTTTCTAACTCAACTTTCCTTTTATTACATCTAATCCCTATACTTCAATATTCTAACTTAACACCACATCCCGTTTTGCATAGAATTTATCTATTGTGTTCTATCCATCAAATGCATCACAGTTTCTTATCTTAACATGGTAATCTTTCCAATTGTAAAATTCAAGTTAGAAATACTATTCATTTATTTCCTTTTACATCATGCATGGCCTTTTATTTCATAAAATCAAATGGAAGGCGGTGAAAGATCTCATTTATTAATTACGGAAAGTAGCTTCAAAATGATGGCATAAAAAAATGTGTAGATCACATCACGTACTTGTCTTTGGTTAAATATTCATATATACACGTGGAACACACCATCACAATAAGTAAAAGAAAGTAGAAAAGATTTGTATGGCCCACAAGGTATTACCGTATTCTTAGACTAAGATTTTTATGACGTGGTGTTTCGTATAAAGTTAATATTTAAAATAATATTAAGATAGAAATATTTTTATGTGTAGATGACAGCATTATTGTTGGTGATGCTGTCAGCCCATATATATATCTTTTAAAAAAAAGTAATAAACGTTACCAGTAATAACATTTAATTTATGTTAAACTTTTTTATTTTTTCTCCTGTGAAGGGTAAAAAAAAAATCTTTAAATGGGATTAAATGAAAAATATATTTTAAATAAAATTAATATAAAATAATTAGATAATATGTCATAATTAATTATATATTAACTAAAATTTTAATAAAAAATAAAAATTTTTCATGAATAAAAATTTTAAATACTACATTTTAAAAAAATTAAATTTTTTTAAAAAAATAAAAAATAAAAGAATTAAAAAAATTTGGTCCAAAATTTTTTTTTTAAAAAAGAAGGAAACTCCAAAAAAAAAATTTAAAAAAATAAGATAGATTAGGATAGAAAAAATTTAAAAAAAATTCTCAAGAAAATAAAAAAGAAGAAAATAAGATAGATTAGGAAAAAATGTAAAAAAATTTCTCATGAAAAATAAAAAAGAAGAAAAAAATGTAAAATTATAGAAGAAAAAATGCAAAAAAAATATTTTTCAAGAAAAATAAAAAGGAAAAAAAAAAAGAAAAAAAAACCTTAAAGAGTAACAAGTGAGCCATCTAAAAACAGGCATTATCTATTTGAATGGCGGAAAAAAAAAAGAAAAAAGTTAGGAAAATTTTTTTCTTTGTTTTTATTTTTCTTGAATTTTTTTTTTTACATTTTTCTTCTTTTTTTATTTTTTTTTGGAGAATTTTTTTTTTACATTTTTTCTTCCTTAATCTATCTTATTTTCTTCTTTTTTTTTATTTTTTAAGAATTTATTTTACATTTTTTCTTTCCTAATCCATCTTATTTTTTTATTATTCTTGAGAAATTTTTTTACCTTCTTCCTTTCCTAATCTATCTTATTTTTTATTATTTTTTTATTTTTTGTTGAAATTTCCTTCTTTTTTATTTTTAAAATTTTTTGGACCAACTTTTTTAATTTTTTTTGTTTTTATTTTTTTAAGAAATAAAAAATTAATTTTTTTAAAATGAAGTATTTAAATTTTTTATTCATGAGAGAATTTTATTTTTTTATTAAAATTTTAATCAATATATAATTAATTATGACATATTATCTAGTTATTTTACAGTAATTTTATTTAAAAAATATTTTTCACTCAACCCCATTCAAGAAATTTTTTGACTTTTTAGCATTAATTACTGTTCATTAAACAAGAAAAAAAGAAAAAAATAGACAATCAAAATAATTAAAAAAGTAATAAACGTTACTGCTGATAATGTTTACTTTTTTTAATATATATATATATATATATATATAAATGGATTAGCAATGTTACCAGTAGTAACGCTGGCACTCTCATATGGAAATACTTTTATCTTAACATCATTTTAGGCATTAATTTCATGCAGAATACCATACAGGTAAAAAAACTCTTAAATTACTTCTCAATCATGCATATGATACCCTCATCCTAGTTTATTCACTTGATTTATTTGAGCTAGTAGAAGGTTTGTCTTCTAAAACTATCCAATTCTAATTCTTTCATTTACTAAGTGAAATTATTATTTTACCCTTTTAGGGTTTTATCCACATAAGATTTGAGACCTTTGATTTTATTGTCAATATGCTTCGATCAAAGTTATGTAAATTTCAACCCTAAAATAAGCCCACTCACTCAATCATACATTATAACTAACATTAGAATACAAATAGTATAACTAACATTTTCAAAGTCATATTTTATTTCTTAAATCCTTTAAGTCTAGTTCATACTTCTTAGCATATCAGAAAACACTTGGCTAGCTTTAAATATATATATATATATATATATAACAGAAACTAATTAAGATAAAAACTCCTACTCACCTTTGGGAGAAGAATCTTCTTGTCAATAAATGTGTGAATAAATTTTCTATAGGCCTAACATAACACAAATACCAAGGTGCACAATTCCAAATACAAGATTGGGATTAAACATTCTAAATTAAGATAAATTGAGGTTTAGATCGTTTGATTTGCCTTTGGTTTGACTCTTGGGCTAGATATGTGAAGAGAACCTTCCTTTGGCATCATTTCAATCTTCAAAGAGTCTTTAACCAAAATGAGATTGCATTTTTGTTTTGGGGTAGCAAGGGCTTTTATTCTCCCTCTTATGGTCAGCCAGTCAACCAATCATAAGTAGCTTGTTAACTGATCAAACTGACTAACACAAGCTTCTTCGTTGATTGACCAATCAATCCACCTTTAAAACCCTATCCTTCTGAGATCCTCTTAACCCATTAGATCTACCAATAAGCCAAAATAAAAAAAGGTGCTACGTATGTATTCTTAACACTTTTTTGAAAATTTTTATATATTTTCATAATTTTTAATTAAAAGTTATAACTTTTATATAAATATAAGATTTTTTTTTTAAAAAAATAATACAACTTTAGTTTGTGAATCTATAAACTTTTGTGCACTTATTATAAATAAAATTTGTAAAAAATTTACAATTTTTTAATTTCATATTAAATTGTAGCTTATATATATTAAATCTTCATAAAAACTTGTAAAATCTTTAAATACTTAGCAAAACATTGCCCTTTATTTATTTAGTTAAAAAAGAAATGGAAACCTTTAAGGTTTTTTATTTTAAGAATGTCACTTGAATTTGAATATAAAAGTTATCTTTAGCTTTAGGTTGTTGAAGTCTGAGAATTTTTAAAATTTTCCCTGTTTTCTTTATTTGTTAAAAAATTCATATTTAACCTTCCAAAAATTAAAAACTTTTCATATAAGTCCTTATCAAATTCTATTTAGCTTCCCACCATTTTTGTTCTAGCTTCGTCTTGCAAATATATAATTACACTTATGTAGCTATGTTTAATCATATATGAAAAAGTTATGGCCCAATTCTATAGTGCAGCTTGTATGACTACTATACACAATGCATCATGCCCTGTGTTGCAATATTAGCCATTGCAATGAAGAGAAATAATCTGCATAGTCCAATTCTTATCACCGATAACTTACCTTGCCCTTATTTTCATGCAAAATTAACTATCCTTAATTATAGTTAAAAAAAATTTGGCTTCACATCAATAATGCAGTTGACATTTCATTTCTTTTTCAACCCCTTGGCCTTTTTGACACATGAAACTAAGATTCACATATGTTTAGGAGAAACATAAAAAAAATTAAGGTCTTATCTCTCTTCCATTTCATTTTAGCTTGGTCAATAATGGTGAAAAACCATCATTAATGATGAGGTTGAGGTTTGGTCCCCTCTTGAAAATCCACGAGAATAATTTATTTTTTATGTTAAAATTATGAAAGTATCAAAAATTATGGAATTTAGGTTTTAGATCTAGTTGAAACCAGATAAAGATGATTAAAAATGATATATAATGATTGTTGAATTTGTTGATTGTCTATTTTGTTCACCAACATTATGGTTATGGGTATATAATTTTCTAACCACCCATTTGTTATTGTTATAAGAAAATGTGAAAGTATCCAATCTTCCTTTGTTTTGTCGATGTCATGGTTGCCAGAAAGTTGTTACCAAGATATTGCTCTTTATATTTGCAATTCCTCCTATTGAGCACTTACACTAATTGCATGACATTATTCAATGCCATTTTTTGTGATGTTCAGTATCGTGTTCAAGATTGGATATAAGCCCTGTTAAGTCCAAGTGGAGTTTAATGGTCTACATTGTCCATCCCTATTAGGAAAGGCTAGGGTGAAGATATAGAAGTTTGGAAGGCTTAATTAAATAGGGATAAGTAATGAAGAATGAGAAAAAGTATAAGAGGTTGATATATTGTGGGACGTCAATATGTATGGGATGGAAGTAGTAGTTAATTTGAAATAATCGTGATAATACCTGGGTAATTCTATGAATCTGTAAATGAAAGAATTGTGAAGATATTTTTGTTCAATTTTTTTTTTACGTTACTTACATCAGAGACAATTGAAGACAAAAAAATACCTATCTAACCACTACCAAAAATAAAAATCCATTTTTCTAGATAAAAGGGTAGAAAGACAAATGATAGGTAAATAGAGGTTGAAAACATGATGTTTGTTAGAAGGCAAAATAAAGGTTTTGGATAATTTTTTATAACTATTTTGTAAACAATGCACTGTTGAAGAGATCCATTCTAAAGAGACCAAGTCGAACCTGATGCAGATACATGGTCAATTTGGTCCCAAGGAGAAGATGCAGACTGCTTCTATTAAAAGTATGATTCCACCAGAAATAGCAGAAGATCTTTTCCATCTGTTGTGAGAATTTTTGTGTGATTGGAGTAGTGGCCAAATAATAAGTTGGAATGCTTTGGTGTATCAAAGTACAGAAAGTCAAGGAGCAACAAGGGGAATGCCGTTGATAGTCTTTTTGAAAAGTATGATGTTCTACTTGCTTGAGAATATCATGTGGCCGAGAAAGCTATTTGTTATCCTTATCTTGGATGGCTTGTATTCTACCAGTAACATACAAATCAAACTTTATTTTGCCCTCTGTTAAAGATTTCTTGGCACAATTTAAACTTTTAATTATAAAGGTATACATAACCATGCCCCATGCATAACCACTTAACTTTAAGAAATTGTCGAAGGTGTATAAGATTGTTGAAGGGAGCATTTTAATGGACACAGGAAATAACATTGATCCAAAAGCTAATGATATGTAACCCCTAACAAAGTCTTCAACAACATCATTATTTTTGAAATTCTGTGGATGAGTTAAAATCACTTTAACAGTTTGTGGACATATATAGAATAGAATGTGAATTGCTAAAGGCTCACATTGATTCTTGGAACCAATCATTTCACTTACATATCTTAACCCCAAATGAGTGCCACATTATATGGTGTAAACTTGATTAACCTATATTTCAATCTAGATCCACTCTCATTTGAGACCCTTGGCTTTGGTGTCTAAGTCCCAAGCTTGAGTCATAAATCTATTAATCATCACATAATTCGTCAGCCAAAATGTGGCTTAAGTCTATATACTACAATTATGTACATTGCACTTACTATAGGGACATCCAAAGGGTTTCCACCCTCATTACTAAGTTTTAAGGATGATTTAAGCATGTGACTGTAGGGGTCTTTCTAATTGAAGCCTACTATCTTATGTGAACTAGCCATCCCAAACATGAATCCTATATTATGGGAAGTTTTAATACCAAATTCACATATGCTATTTAGTTATGCCTTATCACCTTTAGTTAGGATTCTACATTGTAACTTGGTCCTAAAAGCTCATGTCCAGTTTGTTCTTCATTGAACTTTGAAATGTACTACTTCCTTTTTCCTTTGTCTAGATGGACACATAGTTTAGCCCTGCACCCTTTTGTGTGTTAATGGTCTATGGTCTCCCCTTCTATCAATTCTCTATACATGCTTATAGTTTCCTACACTACATAGTTATATAGCATGGACTTAGACAATGATATTAGGAATTATGAGCGCTTAAAGGCTCAAGTTGTTTGAAAGATCTCAACTTGATTTTGTCCTAGCAAAGCGGTCAAGAACATTCTTAACTTTCTTACTTATCATCTAAATACATACACACACACATATAGGAAAATGCACTTTACAATTTAGTTATATGGCAATAGCTTATAGTTTCCTACACTGTTTAGTTATCTAGAATGGACTTAGACAGGTTGTACTATTGCTATCATGTTGTCTGTGTAGGGATGTTAAGTGTGTAACTAGCACCCTTATTACTATAGCCCCAGATATTCCATTTGGCACAAAGCCATAGCCTTCAAACTGCCAAACCCAGATTGGTAGTCAAGTCCCTGGACAATAAAATTGCTTGGCTGAAGTTTTGTTGATATAGATATGTAGGCAACACTACATATAGTATTCTAGTGTAATCTATTTTTCAGTTTGGAAATAAGGTTTAGGTTTTTGTATCGATCCTATTCACCATATTCATGTTTAACTAGATCTTTATAAAGCTGTCTTTGTATCTTTGTTTCTTGTTTTCTTTGGTCAGGCTAAATTTCAATGTGGTTTGTCTTTAGCCATGAGTATGAAAGACATTGGTAATTGAATTATTATTTTTTCTATATAATTAGATCAGTTTTCACATAATTGGACTAATATGATGTTTGGTTTCTACATATGTATGCCAAACTATGGTATAATTGTGTTAGTTTATGAGTAATTGAATTGTTGTTTTCAAATCAGAATTTTGCTAAACTATGACACAATTGAATTGTTGTTTTTGTATGTTTAAATTCCTAAGTAATTCTTCAATCTGAAATATTTTTTTCCTTTTTTTCTTTTCAGGATGGGATTAATGTTAATTTGAAAGATCAATTTTCACTTATATATGCAAAGAAATTTTCAAGAGGGAGTAATCAAGATAGAAATGTCACTGATTCAGGCCAATCTTCTTAGATTGTATTGTATTTTTTGTTTTAAACAGTTTTCAACTGGATGTAAAAGTTGATTGATGCTATAACTTTTGGTTGTACCTTTAAATATTTTATTTGAATGAATATCATTTTTATTATATTTGAATGAATGTCATTTTTATTACACCATGGGTTTGTATTT
>JANHAO010028118.1:0-10683 GCA_026873985.1 Saraca asoca
TTATTTCTATTGAATTGATTTAATTCCTCTTGCATAGCCATAATCCAATTTTCATCTTTTAGGGCCTCTTGGATATTTTTAGGTTAAACCAGTGAAACAAATGCAGAAAAGTTACAAACGTTTTTCAAATTACTGTGTTACCCTCTTTGATGCATCTCCAAGTATGAGTTTTTTTGGGTGATTTCCAATAAACTTCCAATTTCTTGTTGGAGAGTATAGGGGATCTCTATTCATGATGGTTGAATCAAGGTCTTCACCAGATTTTAAATCATCTTGCTAATTGATAACTCTATGAAAATAAAGTTATCTTCATAATTTCTTGTTGATGGTTGGTTTGTAACCGGTCAACTGAAGGTTCTGAGGGCCAAACTGCCATGTGACAGTATAGAAAGTGATGAATAAAAAAGATATTCAAGGGACAAAAGGAAAGAGATCAGGCAAAGATTTTATCGTGGTTCGGCTAAAGTTCAAATGACTCCTATGTCCATGGTGGTCATATTTTTTTTGTATTCTTTGTATACAAGTATCTCAGGAATCCAGTAGTAGAATGCCTATATATATATATATATATATCTCTTTTCATGATTTTCAACCCTTTTTTTATACCTGGAGGGCTACAATTTTGTAACTCATCGATATATAACTATGATTACATCCGTACTATACATTAAGTGCCATATGTTGAACAATAAATGTTGGACAAATCAATGTCAGACTTTAGGGCCTATTTTACGGGTTGGTAAAGTGCTTAGGCATTGTTTGTCAAACGTATAGCTGTTTCCATTAATGTAGGGCAGAGCTCGCTATCGCCTTCGCTATTTGAAGTCTGCGAGCTTGCACCGTGCAGTCTGCTGTGTGACTCTCGAGTGACCTTATTTGGATTAGGTCGTGCCTTTTTTATTTTGCCCCTGGTTCTTTGGGCCTTAGCTGACCCTCCTTTACCTTGTCCAATTAACATCCACAACATTAGCCCTCCAACTCGTAGTTCACTTTGCGGGCTAGGAGTTATCGATCTGCTCCTTGAAGAGGTGACATTTGTTCATAGCATAACCTGCCCGGCAACCTACTGTAGGTCTCTTAAGGATTTTAGGTGGGCAGTGGTGATAGTTCAATTGGTCATTTAGATCGTATCTTGATTTTAATGATTCATGGATAATTCTATGTGCACTCAGCATGGCGAAGTGGGGACTCTTATGGCATGGTGGAGCATGGTGAAGCTACATGGGGAGTTTGTCATTTTATTAAGATGATTGAATGTACTTGTTCTGAGGGCGTGACGGGCTCTGGAAGCTTAGTGTGTTTAACACAAGGTGTGCCCAAGCAATATTATTAGTAGCTCTAGAGGCTTAGTGTGCGTAGCACCAGGTATGCCTGAACTCGCTCTGGAGGCTTAGTGCATTTAGCACCTAGTGTGCCCAAGCCATATTATTAGTAGCTCTGGAGGCTTAGTGCACATAGCACCAAATGTGCTTGAGCTCACACTGGAGGCTTAGTGCGTTTAGCACCAGGTGTGCCCGAGCGATATTATTAGTAGCTCTAGAGCTTAGTGCGCATAGCACCAAGTGTGTTGAGCGATGGCTTACGTGAGCTGGGTTTAGAGCGAATTGATCTTGAAGTCGTGTTGCGCTCTCGAGCAGTGAATCGTTCGGGGACTGGATGTGTCATTTACTTTGTCCACCTATCCATGGTGGGGGGTTCAGAGCGCTTCTCTAAATGCATGTCCCTTTGGTTCCTTATCCAGTGCAATTATGGCTGTGCTCAGTACACGTGGCTTGGCTTTTAATGCCGATATCCATTGGTCCGTTAGATTGTGGGTCATTTGAAAAGTTTTTTGAATTTGATGGTCAGAGTTTTCAAAATAAAGCTGGGAAAGTTCTCCTACTTTTTCATTATCCATCGATAATGTACACCCTTCTACTTTCTTCTGTTCTGAAGATCCTCCGCCCCCCTCCTTTCTGGTTCCTTCTTTATTCATAGTTTCTATCTAGTCAGGACCTTGACTACTAGCTTTCTGTGTCCTCCCATTTTTCAGGCAACCAAAAAGGTATGTTTCTATTTTCGTTACTACAACCTATGTGCTTTTTGTCTTGTTACCGAAGTCTATAAGGCAACATTTAGGGCCTTAGGTGGCGGCATAATTCCTTAGCTTCTGGGCGCTTCCATCCTACCATCTGGAACTTTTGTTTATGTTCCGTAGGTCTGGGTGGTTTAGGGTAGTAGTTATTTCCTCTTAAGTTTGAATAGTAACCTAATTGTTTCTCTTCATGTTGTAGATGTCTCAGCCCCATAGACGTTGATGCTGCCACCATCTAATAGTCTGCAAGGATACCGAATCTGAGGGAAGCGAAGGAACGCCTCACGTCGTTGGGAATGCGGTCTCCCATAGCGGTGAGGTTGCTAGTAGTTTTGTGGCTTGTGCTGGGTCGGGGGGATCCGGTGCTATTTTTCCCTTCAAACATTTTCCTTCTAGCATGAAGCCCAAGGAAATGAAGGGCATCGCAGAGGTGTACTTCCTCCCCCGAGGCTGTCATGTAATAGTCCCATCTTCCACTGATCATGCTACGTATCCCTCTGAGAGGTTTGTAGCTGTTAGCATTCATCATCTAAATGCAGGCTTGTGTTTCCCAATCCCTCTGTACATAGTCAATTTTTTGAACGAAGTGGGACTAGCACCAGCGCAATTGACCCCAAGTGCATACTCCTCTCTAACCTCTCTTGCACTGGTCCATCTTTAGAATAGCCTCCCTCCTCCTAGTTCAAAGGTTCTCTGCTTTCTTTATAGTATCAGGGGCATAAAAAAGCAAGAGGGCTTTCATTATCTTTCTCCTCACCCATCTTAGTATAAGAAATCACTGCCTTAAGGGGATGCTTGAGGGAAATCTAATGCGGGTCCATATAAGACCCGTTGGTTTTATGTATCTTGCTCGTCATTGCATCATCTTCATCATTTTTCTTTTGCACTGAGTTCAGGTGAGTGAACTAGAGAGGATGGCAGTCTTTTAGTGCTTTTGACCTTGGCTTGAGTTTAACATTTTGCTATGTTTCCTGTAGAGAGAGTTCAGAAGACCAAAGCTTACCGCAACAGAGATTGAGATTCGGGATTAGCTTTTAGCTTCTGTCGACTCTGCTAACACAACGAAGTTCAACGAAGAGCTCCTGTAGGCTTGCGATCTTTCTCCTATGCTTAGTTCTAAGCTCTTCAATAGCTCACGCGACGTTGGGGTCCATGGGTCAAAGGAGATTCCCCTGGTAGACTTTAGCAATTAGGTGGGCATGGGTCATGTTAACCTCATCAAGCCTCCTCCGTGGCCCAAACGGCACATCGATACCTACTCAAGTTAGCTCGTCTCCTTCATCAGCAGCTATTCCTTCATCGACTCAGACTACTTTCCCTTTTAGCTTGTCAATAGTGAAGGAGAACTTGCTCCTTCCAGGCCCTATTTCTCAACAAGGAACAATCGAAGGAGAGATGGCAAGGTCTCCGTGGTGTAGAGACAAGGCTCCTATCGAACCTTCTTCAAAGAGACAGAAGATCGATAAAGGGAAAGAGGTCGCTACTAATCTGGCAGCTCCATTCAAATATGCCACGAGACAACCAGCTGAAGGATTAGGGGCCAAGACCCTGGCCCTCTACAATATCATTCATAACAATGTGGGTCAGATTTTGGGAGTCAGCATAGCATCCTTAGAAGATGATGAGACTCAGGGTAGCATTCTGATAGAGGTCTTGGCCAGACACTGCTTGCTAGTTAGCACCTCCTTTTCTTTTCTCTTTGTTTTTTTTTTGTGTTCGTTCTGGTCTTCGTTCACTTTTTAACCTCTTTGTTACTTTTTCCAAAGAGCCCTAGAGGCTATCAAGCAAAGGGATGAGTGTTTGAACTAGGAGGAGGAAAAGCATCGGCTCAAGGCCGATCTTGCTGCGGCTTCCAATGAGGTGATGGGGCTGAGAAAGAGGCTAGAGGACGCCAAAGCACAACTTCAAGGAGCCAACGCAGCGGCGAGGAGGGTTGAGGAGTCTCTCACATGTGAAGTAGCTGAGTTTGCTTTGAAGCTACATGAGGCCCATGACGAGCTTCAAAGGAGCAAGGAGGATATACTCATTCTGAATTAAGGGATCGAGAGCTTCCAGAACTGGCTCGTCTCTACTTAAGAGAGGACTAATCGCACCGTTGAGAGGGCAGAACGAGCCGAAGAGATGATGAAGTAGGCTAAGGAGGCTTCCAAGCACGCTGAAAAGAGATCTAAGCGAGCTGAGACGGAGGCTACGAATGTGAAAGAGGAGGCTATCGCTATGGTTGAGCAAGCTCGAGAAGCCGCGATTGCCCATACCACTAATAACTTTATGTACACCCTGTGGTTAAACCGCCCAGATCTTGATTTTTCTTTCTTCATCGACGAGATCATGGACATTATCCAGGGTTTTGCTGAAGGCGCAGAGACGGTCCTTTCTTCAGGTGTTGAGGTTACAAATGGCTCTCCGAGCTGGATGAGATGTAAGATGAGGTCCCTTGGTTTGAAGTTTCAAACACGCACTTTTTGATGAAATTATCGTACGACCCTTTGGTGGTAGGTCGCGATTCTTAGGCATGCTTCATCCCTTTTTTCCTCAATGAGGTCAAGACTGGCAGTGAGTAATTGATCATTCTCCTCAATATTAAAAGTAGTTCTCTGATGCAAGGTTACCTCGAATTCTACTGGCAAGACTACCTAAGTTCCATAGACCATTGAAAAAGGGGTCTCTCCAGTGGTGCTATAGGCAGTAGTACGATAAGCCCATAGGACTTTTGGCAGCTCGTCTACCCATGCTCCTTTTCTTACTTTTAGCTTCTTCTTTAAGATTTGCTTGATGATCTTATTCACTATTTCCACTTGCCCATTGGTTTATGGATGGTCCACGAATGAAAAGCTTTTTAGGATTCCAAGGTTATCATAAAATTGGATGAACTACTCACTCATGAACTGGGTCCTATTATCAGATACTATTTGCTGGGGGACACCAAAGCAGTAGATGATGTTATTCCAGACAAACCTTTTGATCTGAGAAGAGGAAATCTAGGCTAATTCCTTTGCTTCTACCCATTTGGTAAAATAATCCACTACTACCATAGCAAGTTTACAGTTTTCGTGACTCACGGAGAGGGATCCTATCAAATTGATCCCCTATATTGTGAATGGCCACGGGCTGATCATTTGTTGGAGGTAGGTTGGGGAAGCTTAGGGGATCGTAGTGAATCTCTTGCACTTGTTACATCTTCAAACAAAGTCAATTGCATCTTACTTCATGGTTAGCTAAAAGAAACCCTGCTGGAGGACCTTCTGAGCCAATGATAGCCCCCAACATGGTTTTTGCAGTGTCAAGCATGTATTTCTTTCAAAATAAGATCGCGGTTAGGGCCATCAATGTATCGAAGAAATGGGGCCGAAAAGCTATTTTAGTGCAGTACATCATCTAAGATACAGTATCTAGCTACTTGGAACTGTACGTGGCATGCCTCTAACTTATCTCCCAGGAGCTCGACATGTCATAGGTAGTTTAGAATGGGGTTCATCCACGAGCTGTGCACCACGAAAATTGACATCATTATTGCCTTCTACTCGATGCTAGGCAGTGGAAGGACTTTTACGAGTATGGCGCCCATGAATTCTGTATCCTTTGCCATGGCTAGTCGAGCCAAGGCATCCGTATGTACATTCTGGGCTCAAGGGACTTGGCTGATCTCAGATCTTGGGAATTCATGAAGCCGTTCTTGGGCCTTCCACAGATAAACAGTCATCTTTGGTCCCTTTGCTTGATATTCTCCCTTTATGTGGCACACAATTAGCTGAGAATCGCTAAAGATTCTCAGGTTTTCAGCTTGCACCTCTTTTGCAAGGTGAAGCCCTGCGAGGAGCACTTCGTACTTTGCCTCATTGTTAGTGGCTTAGAATTCGAGCCTCAAAGCATAAGGGATTTTATGTTTTTCTACACTGATTAACAAAATTTCGGCCTTTGCCCTATGTTTGTAGGAGGATCTGTCTGTGTAAAACTCCCACCATAGTTCTTTAGGGGTTCTTGCTTCTTCTGCCTCAAGCACAATGAATTCAACAACGAAGTCAGCTAGGGCCTGCCCCTTGATTGCCAGCCTTGATTTGTAATGGATGTCGAATTGGGTGAGCACGATTACCCATTTAAGCAAATGACTTGAAATGTCCACCTTTTAAAGGGTATGTCTTAACTGATACTGGGTTGGGACCTCGATGGAGTGCACCTGGAAGTAAGGCTGTAACTTTCTTGACACGATGACGAGTCCATAGACTAACCTCTCCATAGGAGAGTAGTTCTCTTTAGCATTTATTAGCCTTTTGCTCACATAGTAAATAAGGAACTGTACTCCATTCTCCTCATGGACAAGGGTCACGCTAATCGCATGCTGTGACACTCCTAAATAAATGATCAACTTGTCACCCTCTTGGGGTTTAGATAGAAGTGGGGCTCTCCCTAAATATTCTTTCAGCTGTACGAAGGCGGCCTCACATTCTTCTGTCCATTCAAAATGTCTCACTTTCTATAAGGCTTCGAAGAAAGGCAATCACCTATCCGTGGCTTTGGAGATGAATCGATTGAGGGCCATGACCCGACCAATCAAAGTCTGGACATCTTTAATTTTGCTTGGTGACCTTATGTTGACTAGCGCTCTAATCTTCTCAGGATTTGCTTCTATGCCTCTCTCATTTACCATGAACCCGAGAAACTTTCCTGAAGCTACTCCAAACACACCTTTGAGAGGATTTAGCTTCATCCAGTATTTTCATAGGATCCGAAACATTTCTTCTAGGTCACCCACATGATCCAAGACCTACCTGGATTTTACAAGTATGTCGTCCACATAGACTTCCATAGTTTTCCGGATTTGGTCTTTGAATATTGCATTGATGAGTTGTTGATAGGTTGCCCCAGCATTTTTGAGTTCGAAAGGCATCACCTTATAGCAATACAACCCTCAATCTGTGATGAACGAGGTGTTCTCCTCGTCCTGGGGTTCCATGGATATTTGATTATACCTAGAATAAGCATCCATGAAGTTGAGGAATTGGCGTCTGGCTGTCATGTTGATGAGTTAGTCGATTCTGGGTAAGGGAAAACTATCCTTTGGGCAAGCTTTGGTTAAGTCAGTGAAGTCAATGCATGTCCTCCATCTCCCGTCCTTCTTTATTACCAGGATAGGGTTTGCTATCCAGATGAGATAGCGGGCCTCCTGGATGAATTTGTTCACTAGTAGTTTATCTACCTCCTCTTTCAGTGCATGGGAACGTTCTGTAGTTAGAGGTCTTCTTTTCTGTCTGACTAGTTGGTGGTGAGGGTCGATGTTCAACTTATATGATGCAATTTTGGGGTCAATCCCTACCATGTCCTCATGGCTCCAGACAAAGATGTCCAGATTCACCTTAAGGAAATTTATCAATTGGCCTTTCATGTTTGAGGGTAGGCTTCTTCCTAGTTTGAGGCATCTCTGTTCATTTATTTCGTCAACCCTGATCTTTTCAAGTTCTTCAACTGGATCGATCTCGTTGTCCATTTCCCAGTCACGGGGGTCGAGATCAAGGCTGATTTTGATTCAATTCAGGGCACGGGGCTCTTCATCAGGAGTCGCAACCATTCCTCTGCCTTTCACTCCGAGCTTAATGGCATCTTCATAACACTATCGAGCTACGTACTACTCACCTCATACGCACCCGGCCCCATTCGAAGTGGGGAACCGGACTATTAAGGTTCTGGTGGACATGACCAGATCTAAATCATTCATCGTTTCTCATCCCAAGACTATGTTATAAATCGAGGGGCAACACAACCAGGAAATCTGCCAAAATAGTCGACTAACGATCCTTGTCCCCTAAAGTGATGGGAAGCCTGACTCGTCTTATAAGGAACACTGCATCTCCAATGAAACCAAAAGGGGGATCGGGCGATGATTCGAGGTTGTTTCAGGCCAGTCCCATATGATCAAAACATTTTTTATACAAGAAATTAACTAAGCTACTAATGTCCAACATGATACTCCACACTTCAATGTTGCCAACCTTGGCCCTAATTACTATAGCATCATTGTAGGGAGATTGGACTCCCCGTTTGTCATCATCCACGAAGGTCATGCATCTGGGAGTTGCCTTTGCTTTCTTGGTGGGTCTACTGGACTCGCAACCCATGGATAGGGTATAGTTCACGTTCTGTACATACCTCTCTCCTGAGCTTCGCAAAGTTCCCGCAATGTGCGGTCCCCCGTGAATGGTGTATATAGTCCTGACCATAGCCGCTTCTTTAGGCTCAGTGCAGACAGGTGATCGTTTCATGTGCTGTGCAGATCATCGGCCTAATGGTCGTATTATGTATTCTTTCAAGCGGCCTCTATGAATGAGATCCTTAATCGTATCTTTAAGATATTTGCATTCTGAGGTGGTATGTCCTATGTCATTGTGATAGACACAGAACCTACTTGGATCTCTATACTTCAAGGGGGGCACCAGTGGTCTGGGTCGTCCGAAATTCTCCTTGTGTTTTTCCAGGACATATCGTTTCTGGGTGTCGGATAGGATACTGTAGTTATTATAGCGACCTTGGGGCTCGGGTCGCCCTATTCTGACTCTCTTCGCGGGCTGAACACCTATGTTATTGACCTGGGCCACTCCATTTCTATCATGACTGCTTCTCTTTCCATCTTTGCTGGGAACTGAGCTACTAGTTTTGTTCTTTCATCCACATCCCTTTGAACCAAATGTTTCTTCCCAACTGATTTCTTTCGCAGCTCGTTCATAAAACTCTCTTAAGTTCTTTACCAGGGACTTGTATATGCTTTCATACAACTTTCCATCCCTGCATAGTCCTGTCGAGATCGCCATTAGGATACTGTTGTCAAAAAGGTTTTCTACATTTCTAGTTTTGCATTGGAATTTGGTAATGTAATCCTTCAACGACTCATCTTTCCTTTGGAAAATCGTAGCTAGATGGCAGGATGGTATGAGTTGCTTCTTAAAGGCCCCGTATTGATCAACGAATTTATTTTGACATTCTTCCCAGCTACTAACGCTGTGAACCCAGAGATTCTTAAACCACACCCATGGCATGTCCCTAAGAGTAGCTAAAAAGACCCTACATTTAACCAGGGGATTGGCGGTCTAGAGGTCCATTTATCTATTGAAAGCATCCAAGTGACCATAAGGGTCACCCTTTCCATCGTATGGTGGAATAGTTAGAACCTTTAAACGCTGAGGAAGGGGTTTCGTTCTGATTTCTTTGGAAAGTGGGGTCTTTTCTTCGTAGCGGCCTAATTGGTCTTAAGTCAAAGGGCGCTTTTCCAATCTTCGCACCCTCTGTAGTAGCTCTTCGATCATTTGTTCTTAGGCCTTGGATTGATGGCCTTTGCCATCATCATGATCAACATTCGAGCCTTCAATGTAGTGTGAGCTTTCAGCTCACTATTTCCCCTTATCCCTGTGAGTTTGTTAACTTTCCTTTTCAGGTTACAAGCTGGAAGAATGATTTGTATCGACTCTCTGGGCTTCCTCCCTTGTCGATTGTTGTCTCTATGTTAATACCTCTACTTACGACTGTGGGGCCGCTTCAACGGTAGGGGCAACCCCCACCCTATCCATGGGCCTTCTGAGTACACATCTGGGTTAACACCTCAACCGCAATGATAAGTCTTTTCACCATACTTTTGAGTGCCTCATGGCGTTGGCGCAAAACCTGCACACCATTAGCCTCTAGGAAGGCAGATGAGGCACTGGCCAGGACAGGATACTTTTCTTTGGGTATGTTCGGTCGATGTTCTCCATGACCCTCTGGTTAGTTAGTTGCAATGTTGAACTCCTGGTCACTCTTCCTCTTGCCATCGTATTTCATCAGTAAAGGATATGGGAGCAATTTGGTCCCACCGGATATGCCAAAATGTTAACAGTCAATTTTGATAACCGATCAACCGAAGGTTCTAAGGGCCAAACTGCCATGTGATAGTGTAGAAAGTGATGAATAAAGAAGATATTCAAGGGACAAAAGGAAAGAGATCAGGCAAAGATTTTATCGTGGTTCAGCCAAAGTCCAGATGACTCCTACGTCCATGGTGGTCGTATTATTTTTGTATTCTTTGTATACAAGTATCTCAGGAATCCAGTAGTAGAATGCCTATATATATATATATCTCTTTTCATGGTTTCCTGCCCCCCCTTTTATACCTGGGGGGTTACAATTTTGTAACTCATCGATATATAACTATGATTACATTTGCACTATACATTAAATGCTAGACGCTAAATAATAAATGCTAGGCAAATTATTGTCGGACTTTGGGGGCTGTTTTGCAGGTTGGAAGAGTGCTTAGGCTGCGTTTGTTAGACGTATAGCCGTTTCCATTGATGTAAGAGAGAGCTCACTGCCACCTCTACTGTTTGAAGTCCGTAAGCTTGCATCGTGTGATCCGCTACATAACTCTTGAGCGACCTTATTTAGATTAGGTCATACCTTTTTTATTTTGCCCCTTGGTTCTTTGGGCCTTGGCTGACCCTTCTTTACTTAGTCTGATTATCATCCACAACATTTCTAGACTTAAATTGTTGAAGTTTCAGAATGATTTTTATAAATCAATCTGTGTTATTAGTTATTTTTGTTATTTTGTTTAAAGTGGTGTTGTTGTTTTGTTTATGAAAATTTTA
>JANHAO010028119.1:0-10681 GCA_026873985.1 Saraca asoca
ATCTCATATTTTCCTGTTGGTTTCTTGGATGCAGCTCTATCACTTGACCAGGAGTAGTGGTTTTAGGCCATATCTTCAATTAACATGTAGGCTTCATCCACAGTTTTATTTATTAAAGCTCTTCCTGCTGTGGTATCTACTATCATTCTTGTGTTGTATGCGAGCCCATTGTAAAAGGTGTGGATAATCAGTCACTTTTCAAACCCATGGTGTGGACATAGCCTTAGGAGCTCCTTAAATCTTTCCCATGCTTCGTATAGTGATTCTCCTTCCTTTTGAGCAAAAGTGGTGATTTGATTCTTGAGTTGGGCTGTCTTGCTTGGAGGGAAGAATCGAGATAGGAAAGTTTGTTATAACTACTGCCATGAAGTAATAGATCCAGCTGGTAAAGAATGTAGCCAAGCTCTTGCTTTGTCCCTAGGAGAGAAGGGAAACAGTCTTAGCCTTATTGCATCAGGAGAAACTCTATTGATCTTCAGTGTATCGCAATATTCCAAGAAGACTGAGAGATGGAGGTTTGGGTCTTCTATAGGGAATCCTCCAAATTGGTTCTGTTGAACCATCTGCGATAGTGTTGGCTTTAGCTCAAAATTGTTTGCCTCCACAGTTGCCTCCACAATTGGCCTAACAGCTTGATATCCCAAAAGAATCCCTCATTGGCAGGAGTTTGGATCAGAACCAAAATCTGATGTCAACATTTTGGCATTGTCTGTGGGGAGTCTCACCTGTTCTGGTTCATTTCTTACTGTAATGGCCAAGGGAAAAGCCACCAGAGCTTTGAATGCACAGTTCAACCCCCTGGAAGGGCATGTCTCAACAACAAACTCATCTACTGCTCTTGTCATTGGTGCAACCGCTAGCTTCCCCCTGACTAGTTCTGTTCGACCAGCGGCCACTGCCAATGGCATCGATGGAGTGAAAATGTGGCTCCAACGATAGGAAACATTGGAAAACATGATGGGAGAACTTACCAAGGTAGTTACAGTGTTAGCACGGAGTGCACAAAGACAAGCCGAAGCTGCAACACCCATAGAAGATCTCCAGCAGCAACAAGTTGAACGTTCGAGCAATCCCAACTAAGAGAACTCTCTAGCTCATTGCTTGTGAGGACAAACTCCAAGTCATAACTTTTGTGATCATGAGGATCAAAGACTTCAATCGTCTAGCCAACAATCCGCGGCACGGGACCCATTAGTTAGGGAGCTATTTCAGAAAATAGCTCAGTTAGAGGAGCGCCTTTGAGCTCTGAGTGATTAAGCTCACTATGAAGAAAGGTCACCACTCTCCAAGGAGATTAAAACTCAAACTCTCCCCCTCAAACTCAAGGTCTTCATGATTCAATTGTAAAATGGGGACTCTAACCTGTATGACCATTTGGATGCATTCAATGTCTAAATGGACTCGCAAATAGCTGATTCTTTGAGCAAGTGCCAAGTATTTCTGGCCACATTGAGAGGTGTACCTCAAGCTTAGTTTAGAAGCCTCCCCGCTCATTCAATTTATAGTTAGGAAGACTACTAACAAAAATTTATCAGCCAGTATCAAGTGTTGAAAAGATAACTTGTGTCCCCCTATCATCTCACTATGGTTTTTCAATGCAAGCATGAGTCACTGAAGGACTACATTGCTAGGTTCATGCTTGAAGCCAATTTAGTGGAGAATCCATCTGAAGAAACCATGCTGGCAATGATCTTCGCAAGACTCTGTAAAGATGGAAAGTTATACAAGAGTCTATACAAGTCCCCAGTAAAGGACCTCACCAAGTTTTATGAGCAAGCTACTAAGTAGATCAAATGGGAAGAGACCTTCAGCTCGGAAGGATTTGACAAAAAGGATGAGAAGGCTAGCTCCTCTCACTACAAGAAGAGGGGCAGCATAGACAAGGGGGATCACTTTGCCAAATGGACTACAAAGAAGTTCGGGAGGCCCAGAGGTGAGCAACCTCAACATTCTGACTACTACATGCAGTATAGCATCCTACCAGACTCCCAAGATAAAATTTACCTGGCAAAGAGGGATAGGGAAGACTTTGAAAGGCCTAGACCCTTGAAGACTCCTTTCAGGCAAAGGAATAGAGATGAGTTCTATACCTATCACAAAGAGGCTGGTCATGGGACTTCAAACTGTTTGGCCCTTAGAGACGCAATGCAAGATCTGATCAGAAGGGGTCGCTTCAAGGAGTATGTGGTACGAACTGCGAGACAGTAGTCTTGGCTTCCCTAGCTGAATGATGGCCAAGTGCCGAGGGGTTCGATTCGGGTTATACATTGATGATGTACCTTAAATCCCGAATGAATGTAAATGCTTTCCATTACTTTGTTCAAAGTAGTTTGCCAGTTGGCTTGATGTGATTACCTTCATTTCTTCAGTCAACCCTAGGCTACCAAGTGTTTGCATTTTTCATGGCTTGCATGTAGCTAACTTTTTTAAGTCTCTTATGCAACTTAGTGCCAATTGTGATCTTTGGTCAGGTTGAGGGCCCCTGGAGCTCATTCCTAAGATGAATTGATGAACACTTTGCTAGCGCAGTTGCATGCTCACTGAGATGCAGAAGCACTAAAAAACTCACTTTACCAGTGCAACTGCGTGCTTGCTGAGGTGTAAGGAATTGATGACCTAATTATTTGCTAAAGGCAAATAACATTGTTTTAGTTCATAGCTCAGATGCAATCGATGGTTCACAGCGCTCATGCAACCTTCTGATTATGTACAGTTCTTACTCAAATGGTTCACATGACATGTGTGAGGAGCATTGCCTATGACTATTGTGTTCAAAAATGTTAGGTCAATTGGCTATCTAAGCTTATGGTCACAAGCTACAAAAGTTGCATTATTGCAGGCGGGGAAAAATAAAGATAGTACATTAAGATTGCAAAAGGAAATCTTATTCATTAAAAAGCCTTAACAAGGTCAAACTACATCAAAAAGCCAAAAATACAAGGGGAAAAACTATAGCTAATTTTCTTCCAAGAAGAAGGGCTGGCCGCAAAGGGATGCACCCTAGCTTATTAGAGCTCGTGAGCCCACTGAGATCCTCAAATTTTTCCTTCCAATGCTTCCTGGGCAGTAGCACAGCTACTTCTTATTTTTTTGGCCTCCAACTCCTCATCTAATTCATGAAGGAAGCAAATCAGGAAGTGCCAAAAACATGGTCGGCCGAACAATTTCCTTACGGTGACACCTAGAGGATGTAATCTGAGATCCATATGAGATCTCTCCATGTTATTAGAGAAGCCAAATTTTCTAAGTTCTCTATGTAGCATGCCGTACACGCCCTAGTGGAGAGCCAAAACATTGAAAATAATGGTGGTTCATCTGGAATCTTCATTATTTGCATAGTGCAGAGGTAGAAGGGGTTTCCTCTCCCTTAAATAGAGCCAAGTTTAGCTCCACCGAAGAGTTTAGATCAATCCCCCTAACCACCATCATTTATTACCTCGGGAAGGGTTAAGGTTGACTTGCCAGCAATCATCAGACACGTGTCATCTGAAGCACAGGCTAGAACAAGTGAAACGACAGTCTTGGAGGAGACTTTAACCGAACGAATGTCAAAAAGTCTTAACTCCCAGCCTACAAAGTGAGTTAAGAGTTAGGGGGCTTATGTTATAGGTAAAATTTGGGTTATCTTTGATAGACCAGTGAGTAGCCCAAACATGGCAAAGATTTAACTTGAGAAGTACTCAGATCGCTATGCCTTCAGTTTGTGCCGTGAAGTGGCCTCCCCAGCTCAAGCTTGTTCCTGATAAGATGAGCTCAACCTCACCATCCCGAAGATAGGCACTTCCCTAGACTAAAGGATCTGGCTAGCGACCAGAGTGCTCACTAGACAGAAGATCAAAATCACATTCTGCCCAATAGACACATGGGGCCCACCTATAGGAGGTACTCTGTAGTAGCCAATTTTCAGGATTTAGTCTATCTATTCGAGTCTTGTACATTAAATGTTGATATAATAGATTTACTACATGCATAATTACAATCATAACCTCTTCTCCTCTATAAATATGGGAAGAACATGAACCTTAAAGGAGAGGGAGGCCTGCATATTGAAATACTATAAAAATATTCTCAGATTAATACACTACCATGGATGTAAGGTCTGGTACCATCCAAATTTGGCCAAACCACATTAAAAACCTTGTGCTTCCCTACTGCTCTTCCTTCCTTTCTTGCTTATTCTACTGATTTTCTGTCTGAGAACCAGTTAGTAGCTTGAGATCCTAAAAGAAGCCCCCATTGACTGGAGTTTGGATCAGAGTCAACAAGTACATACAGATCCTAACTATGATTTGTAATCATCTTTATTTGACTAAAAGCTTACATCTATAAAACCTCTGATTCTCAAATGAGGTTCTCCTCCATATATCAAAAACATATCCTTAGTTTTTCTCATGTACTTAAAGATAGTTCTTCTCAAGTACTTAAGGATGGTCTTGACTACACTAAAATGTTTTTCACTTGGTTTAGCATGATATTTACTAGTCACACTTAGTTATAGGAGATATATGGCTAGATTGATCCTGTTACAAGTGCATAGGGAATCTCATTCATGTATTTCCATTCATCTTTCATCTAAAGACACTCCTTGCTGGATAAGTGAACACTATGAGCTTGGGTAAGAACCCCTTCTCAAATCATGCTAAACCTCTTTAGCATCTTGTCTATGTATATGGATTGGGAAAGGCCAAGCAACCTTTTAGACCTATCTCTATAAATCTTTACACCCAAAATGAAACTTGCTTTTCCTAAATCCTTTATAGAGAATATCTTGGATAACCATAACTTAACATATTGTAATATAGGAATTTCATTTCCTATAAGTAGTATGTCATCCATATACAGCAATAGGAAGATGACTGCACTCCCATTAACCTTATTGTACATATATGGTTCATCAATGCTCTTAATAAAGTCAAATGATTTGACTACTTCATTAAAATAGATGTTCCAACTCCATGAATCTTGCTTTAGTCCATATATTAATATTTATAACTTGCATACCTTGTGGGGTTCAGTCTTAAAGACAAAACTACAAGTTGTATCATATATACATGCTCTATTACGTGTCTATTAAGAAAACCTATTGTGACATCCATTTGCCAGCTCTCATAGTCATGGTATGTGGCTATTACAATTAACATTACAATGGACTTCAACATGACAAATGGTGAAAAAGTTTCCTTATAGTCAACTCCTTAAACTTTTCTGAAACATTTTGCCACCAACCTAACCTTGTAGGTTTGTATATTACCATCTGCATCTATCTTTCTTTTAAAGATCCACTTGCACTTAATGGGTTTTGTTCCTTCAAGTGTAGTGATCAAGTTCCATACTTGGTTTTCATGCATTGAATTCATTTCAATTTTTATGGCTTCTTATGACTTCAAGAAATTAATATCTAATATTGCTTCTTGGTAACTAATAGGATCATTGTCATTCTTTTGTGTAAGGAGAAACTATATCTTTTAGGTTCATGATGTTTCCCACTAGATTTCTAGAGTACAAGTGTACTTTGAGCTTAATTACTTATCTTATCTCTAAAGAAGACCATGTCATTTTGTGGCTCTTGAACTTTGTTAAGTTCTACTTTACTCTCACATGCCTTTTCAAGGATAAACGTCTTTTCCAAGAAGGTATCGTTAGTTGAGACAAACATTTTTTTCTCAATAGGATGGTAAAAGTAGTAACCCTTTATTTCTCTAGGGTATCCCACAAATAGACATTTATCACTTTTAGATCCCAGCTAGTCTATGATGATCCACTTCATATAAGCAAAATATCTCCAAATCTCCATTGGTGAAATACTTGGTGTCTTCTGAAACCACGGCTCATATGTTGTCTCATCAATAGACTTAGATAGGACATGGTTAAGAATATATGTAGTAGTTTCCAAACCATAGCCCTAGAAAAATATAGGTAAAGTTGAAAAGCTCATCACGAAATGTACCATGTCAAGCAAGGTACAGTTTCTCCATTCTGAAACATCATTCATTTGTGGCATTGTAGGTGGATTCTATTGTGAAAGGATCCCAAACTATTTTAAATAATCCATGAATTCCTGGCTTAAATATTCTACACCTTAATCAGATCAAAGTGTCTTGATACTTTTTCAGTTTGTTTCTCTACTTCAATTTTGAATTCTTTAAACTTTTCAAAGGTTTCAAGCATGTCTTTCATCAAATACATGTATCCATACCTAGAGTAATCATTGGTAAAGTGATAAAGTAAGAAAAATCTTGATGATTGTTAAGACCAATAAAGATAATGCTGAACTACCTAAGCTTATAACATTGATAAGTCTAGGTCAAATCATAAAGACTAACATTTAATTTTAGTGTATTAAAAGTAGATAATAAGGGTGTTTGGTGATTATCTAGTTAGGAACTGAAACTAAACAAACAATATAAACATAAGAAAATAGAAGTAAAAAAAAAGGAAATCTAATGGAAAAAGGTTTCTATCCAAAGGACTCTTGTGATCAATTCTATGACTAATCATTGACATAATGATTTAGTCACTCTTTGACCACTTAGACAAGAATCTAATTAAGCTTAATACCTAATTAATTTTTGCTAATTTCTTTCTAAATTTGGCTAACTAATCCCAGCACCTGATTATTGCAGAATTAATTAAAGTCTAACACCTCAACTAATTCACCAATAGCATTAAAATCTGAAAGTATCAAGACTAATTAATCAATTTACCCAGTAGCAAGTCAATTAATTACTTCCAATTCTAATTGGCCCACATTAGTGTATAATTAAAAACTCTATTGCTACTTAAGTCAAACAACCATAAACAATAACATTGCTTATAGAAATTCTGCTAGTAGTAATTACAATGAACAACTAAGTAATCAGTCATCTTAACTAATCATCCAAGACAATTATTAGCATTAAAATAGAGAATCAAGAGAATCAAATTGGAAACAAACTAACAATAGAAGCTAGTATCACAATCAATAAGAGAATTGATGTAGAATTTTCCTTAAACTAAGATAGAAGTTTAGCTACACATTGCTGTAAAAATAAAAGCAAAAATAAAACCTAAAAGGGATTGGTATTCTTGCTCTAGCAAAGCTCCTTCTCCTTACAAAAGTAAAGAATATGAAAAGTTAATACAACTAAAGTTCAACTAAGCTTTTATAAGAGCTCACTACATTGCCTCTACTTGGACTATTGATTAGGACTGGAAGGAGGCACATTTGGATGTGAGTCTTTTCATATAAAATGTAGCTTCATCTCTTATTCGGTGGCTTGGCATTGCTTAAAAATTTGATTCCTAGTTCAACTTGTGGGCCAAAAAAACAAAATAGCCTTTCAAAGCAATCCAACCCATAATAAAATTTGTCACTTAAGTCCATAGCCTTGGAACTTAATGAAAACAATGTAATTTCACCTCAAGCCCCTTGTGAAAGTTGTGGGGATGGATCTTATCTATCTTATAGGCTTAAGTTTGTGCCAAAATGAGGGATGGAACTCTAGTTATGATTAAAATACCAAAACTGGTTGTAGGTCAGTACGACAGCACTCTATTTCGACTGAACTAGGCTTTAAAATTTTCTTAATTTTTAAAGCTTTCTCTTAGGTTTCCAAAGACATAAGAATCATCCAAAACCACCATCTAGAACTCAAGATACATTCAAAAGACTGAAATAATGCCAAATTACCAAATTAATTCAATTAAGCACAAAAATTAACCAAACCACAAAATCAATCACAAGTATCCAACTAAGTACATAAACATGACCAAAAAAAAAGTATAAAAGGGATATAAAATATGTATAAGTTGTGCTCATCGATGCTCCTCTAGCTAGAGTAGTCATTGGACCACATACATCACTATGTATCAAATCTAGCACTTCTTTCAATGAGACATGATTCACAAGTTTCATATGATTCATAATTGAATGGATCCAAATATCCATTTTTATGTAACTTTATGATTCTAGTTTTATTAATATGACCAAGTCTATAGTGCCAAAGATAGGATGGATTTATGAATTCATTAAACTTTGGTTTCTTATTTGCTATTGTTAGGATTTCTTGTCTTAGTCCTAACCATATAATCCATTAATAAGTTTGCCATTACCATAGAGCATGTTAGCATGTGAAAAAAAAAGTAACTTTTATTCTTAAAGGTAAAAGTAAATTGCTCTTGGTCTAAACAAGAAATGGCAATAATATTTGTAGAAATTGTAGGAACATAATAACAATTATTTAGTTCTAGAATTAAGACTATAAGCAATTGCAAAAGGTAGGTTCCTACGTTAATAGTAAGAAATTTTGCCCTATTCCCAATGCACAGGTGTACTTCATATTTCTATAGCCTTCTATTATTTTTTAGTCTTTGAACATCATTACAATTGTGTAAGCCACAACTGGTACCTAGTAAATCAGTACAACAATAAGACAAGTTTATCTTAATCACAATGATACCTAAAGGAGAAGCTTATCTAAGCTTCTTCTACTTCACAATCTGAAAATAAGCTTTATAATTGTGCTTCTAATGACCTTTTACTCCGCAATGGTAGTAGATGCCTTTAGGCTCTCTTTCTCATTTGTACACCTCCTTTAGGTTTCTCAACCCTAGCACTAGCCTTAGAACTCTTCTTGGGCTTCTTCTTCTTTCCTTTCTTAGGCTTAAAAGAAGTACTGACCATCAGTATAGGTTGTTCTTTCTTGAAACAAGCAATTGTGTCATATTTTCATGTTGCTTCTAAAGCTAAGGGGATATTGCAACAAGTATCATACATGCTGCTTGTTTTGCATCTTCCTAATATTTAAAGTAAACATCAAAGTCAAAACTTTCATTCTCACTGGAACCTTCAGACAAAAGTACAAGAGGATCAAGGATGCAAACTATCTTTTCCTATTTAAGTTTTATGTTTCATAACCAATCCATATAATTTGGCCCCACAAGCTTATTATCAATTAGTATACTTCTTAAGGAGATATTATTCATCATTTTAACAACCTTTAATAATACTAGAGTGGATTAATATCTAAGCATAAGATTCAGTTTATATGGACTTTAATAAAATAAACTCCCACTATTTTTTTAATTCTAATGACCCTTTGTTTTATAAGTGGATTGTCACATTGGATGATAGTTGTAGTAGGTTTGGATCCCAGTCTAATTTACTTGAACTTGATGGAGGCCAAGGAATCCAAATATATTAGATGAGGCAGACAACTCTGCTTGTCAATTATATCGCCACAAAACTCTTGATCATTTGGTTGACAACTCTTTGTCCTTTATTATCCATCACATCCAACATTATTAACAACTTCTTGTTTATCACATTCAACATGCAACTCTGGTTATCATTATTTTAATGGGATTGTTAAACCATGTTCTTAATATGCAACATAAATTAGTGAAAGATCTTTTAACTAGTCTGGGGTTTAACTATTAAAGGTCACATGCACTAGTCTACGTCATACATACATCATATTTTATATCACAATATAAATCCTATGCATGTATATGTTTACTAGTCTATGTCATACATACATCACTATTTAAATCATACATATAAATCATTTGCATGCATAACATATATAGGATGATTATGGACTAATTCAAATTATTCCCTTACTTATCAAAAGGAAAAATCTTCGTGTGATATGCCTCTTGTCACTCATATTGTAATTGGGTTCCTCCTTCTTCTTCAAAAGAAAAATAAAATTCCCTAATTTCAATCCTATGTAACTGATTGCATCTTATAGAAGAAACCTTGAGTTGTATTTAAGGGGAGTGAAACGAAAAGAGAATTTTACATGCAGAAGTAAAGAGAAAGATAGGATACACAGGCCTTATTTAATAAAATACCTAAAATAGAATAAATGCATTATATCCACAGAAACGTTTGGTCCATAATCATCCTTCCATGCATTCAAGTATATATTAGGCATATAAACAAGAAAACATAGAACATTAACTATTTGATTCAAATTATGGTCATGTATGTCTCAAATTATTTGATTAATATTTAATTTAAAAGTTAACTACTTTGATCCCAACATCAAACATCACAATCTATCTATTTTGGAAACTAATCATAATTAATTCCAAAATCAATCATTTAGTCAATTTTGTAATACTTTCCAAAACTTTGAAATCAAGTAAATATATATAGGAAAATTTCCAAAAAGTTTTCCAATCAATTAGTATTGATTATCAAATAAATAGAAAGTTTCCAAAATTCTTTGGAATTGTTGTATACTGAAAAAATGACTCAACGAGGATGAGCACGCGAAGAAAACGAAAGTGAATCCTCGCAAGAAGTTTTCAAGGTGCCTCACCGCAAATAGCGGAAGACGGTAACGGCAATGGTAATCATAAGCGCTCACTCAACCATGGTTCGAGGGGTCATCCTCTGACGATAGCACGACTCGGCGAGGAATAGGTCCAAGGATTGACCCAGCGATCGCTCTACTCGCACTCGCCCTCCCGGTGACCCTCGCGGCTTCTACGAAACTGTGAGGCCCTCGCTTGGGACAACAAAGTGTCTTTGCCTGACACAATGACAGCTGCAATCCTACATGTTTGCCTAGGAAAGCCTGCTTCACAGCTTACCGTCAGGATACAGTTTTTTCACTATCTTTTTCATTTATTTGATGTAACACAACTGTAGCCTGTAATTAATAACTGGAGCCCATCCTTCCTCTATAAATAG
>JANHAO010028120.1:0-10682 GCA_026873985.1 Saraca asoca
TAACATAAATTGTTTTTCAACATCAAAATAAATTTAGGGTTAACAAACTCCTTAAGGCTAACAATCTCCTTTAAGGCTAACAATAGTCATGTGACATGCAACAATGATACCTGCGTAGTGAGTTAGAGCTACATAGTCACTTAACAAAGTAGCGATAATGACCTTGTGGATGTAACGGATTAGCACTACATAGTTACAAGACAAACATTGTGGTAATGACCATGAGATTCATAATTACTCATACACAGGTAAAGTGAAACTAGAGCTAGAGCGAAGGATACTTGATTCTCAACCCCTATCAAAGTCGTTGATGTGTGGGAGCCATCAAGAAGATGTGCTCAAAGAAGAAGTCTTCAAAGGGATGTTGCTCAAGATATGCCAAGATAGGGCACTGATCATCGAAGAAGTTGCTACGAGGGGAACAATACTAGTGAGTGGCTATGAGGTAGCAAAAGACGAGCTAGTATCAACTTTTAAGAGGTAGGACTTAAGCGTATAAACCTATGAAGGGTCGTGAGGATCACGATGCTAGATAGCATTAACTCTAAAATGACTACGATAGTTAAGAGATACCATGATGCTGTCATTTTAGAGAGGCTCGAGAGAATCCAATTGAGTTTGAAAGTTACATAGTGGAAGTATAGTGGATTAATCAAACCCAACATGAGTAGACTTGTAAGCAAGGTATAGGACTTGCAAGCAAACCATGTTTTATGAGTAAAGTATAGGACTTGTGCATGAACAAGATATAAGACTTGTGTCTCTCACAATGGTGGCATGGGACATTAAATGTGAGGCTATCTATCAATAGACATCCAAAATACCAAGTAGGCGAACAAGCTATAAAGGTAGCACACACTTAATGTACAGAGGTAGCAAGTTAAATTGAGAACTGTGCAAGGATAGTGTGCATGTAAGCTACAAAGGTAGTAAGGCAAGCACAAGTTACAAAGGTAAAAACCCCGAATGCTACAAAGGTAGTGGGACAAGTGAAGTTACAAAGGCAACAGAGTTGGAAAAGCTGTAGAGACAGTGATACATGAGTTTTTATCTATCACAACCTAAATTTATGGCCATGGCTAATATGAATATTAATTCCCAATTGATAATCACTAGCCTTTGCTTTTGCTTTCATTAACCTTACTGTTCATATTTGTTTCATTATTCCCAAATCATTCTTATTCAAATCTAATTGAATAGTTAAGAAAATATAAATTTATAGAAAGAAAGGAAGATATTTTGATATATAAGCAAACTTATATAATGTGCAAAAGCATAGCCTAAGTAAGGCACATCTCCTGGAAATAGTAGTGTTTGAATTTTTACATCAAGTTTCTAAAGCAATATACCCATATAATGAACTCTATCCTTATATGTTTCTAAAGACTCACTATAGTAGTTGTAAACATATCAGCCATTATTTCAATAGGATTAGCATCCATCCTTATGTTCTGATAGAGGAACAATAGCAATATTCTAAGAATATGAAAAAAAATAGTCCACAGAAGAGTGAGCCTAGAGCATAGTGAGATAAATCCTACCTAACTTATGAATTTATCATCAAATAACAATACACATGTACATCATAGCCACATATTCACATTTCATGCCATGTTAAAAGAATAAAATAAAATCTAGGTTTTTAGAGATTACCTCACATTCTCAATAGAATACTATAAAGAACCATAATTTTCTTTATGGCTTCATCATCGATCATCAAGTTATCTTACCACATTATTTCATTGTCCAGTGTTTTGCAAAATACATTAGTAACTATAGCATCACCCAACGTCATCGTTAACACATTATAAGAAATCATAAGCGTTATGGTAAGAGCTAACATCAGTCATCACATTCTTTTTTGTTCACGTTATCAAATTACAATTTAGCATTTCATGGCATAATAATTTAGGTGCGTAAGTAGAATTAAATAATAGCATTTAAAATCCTCCTTATTGCTCCATTCCCACCTTATCCTACACAAACCCAGCCTTTTCCCTCTAGGCTCCCACCTTATATCACTCTCTTCATATTAGAACATGCAAATCCAGGATCTAGTTCATTTTACCTATCTCATCCCATCATTCTCATCATTTCACATTCCATATCTCATGGAAAATTTCAAATATTTTCATAGAATCATTTTTCATCATAGTCATGTCACATAATTCCTTTTTCCATCATCAACATAATCACATGTTTTGCCATCACATTATCATGATATCTATAATTCACATTTCATCAACCTCATATATCACATTTTCTCATCATCATTTATCACATATCAACTCATAGGAAAATTTCAAGATTTCAAGCATTATCTTTTCTTATAACAATCATGTTTCCGAATTCACATTCAATCACATTTTATCATTATTAATTGTCATTTCTCATATTAAATTTCATAAACAAGTCATTAAGTTTTCATATACTTATCTCTGAATGGTATCACATCACATTTCATCAAATCAGAGTTCTCATGGTCTTAAGTTACCATCTTTAATCATTATGTTGTTCCATCTTATCTTATCAAAATCATATGTTCTTCATCATAGTCTTATTCACAATGATCACATTTCACCACTAATACAACCATACATTCCTTGCCTCATTATTATAATAGCCATCAAGATTATTACTAATGTATCAATATGAATAAATAATCATTAGGCACATTATTATTCTCTTATGAGTTACCTATTTGGGATTTCTTAATTATTATATCTTAATCAGTTATAATTCATATCACACAATGTATAATCCCTCACCATCATATTATCTTCCATATTGTTATCATAGCATCACTATTTATTTTATCCATTCAAGGATCCAAGTCATTTATTATTATTTTTTCTTTACAAGTTTACTTTCTTAAATCCCAACATATTCTCACAACATTAATTCTCCATTACTAAACCGTTTAATTATTTAATCACTTCCAAACCCCATCATATTATCCATTCAATTATAAGAAGATGTTATAGGTGATATATCTTCAATTTATAAGTGTTTCAAACTATTCTAGCTTATATCTCAATTTTAGGGCTCAAAATTCGGATTGTCCTTCCTTACACATAATTTGTGATTCTGACTGCAAAAATAGAGTATGCATTCAGGCATTGGCGATTCGAATTGAAAATTTAGCCCATTTTTGCACAATATGAATCGACCTTTCTTAGCCTTATTTTCAATCCTACTCATGATTTGGATCATGTATAATTCTAGACTTTCTAAATGTTTGCAACTTTTGACAAGTAGATTTGTATTTTGAACCATTTTGGCTTGAGTTGTATTGAAACCTCACATTAGGTTCCTTGCGATTCTAATCACGATTCTACTCGAATTTAAATTCCTAGGCTCACAATCATGCTCGCAATTTTACTGGCATATCCAGACTTGCACAAGTCTTTGGTGCAACTACACCTTTCTTCAAGGATAGCTCTTATTTTCTTAACCAAACTTCATAGACTAGCTTAACCAACTTTTGATTCCAATCACACAACTATATTTTATCATCAACACCAATTAAAGTCCATCTTTACCATAAGTTTACGTGATATCCATTTTTTGTCATAACAACACTTCATTGATTTATCATCTACTAGCATTTTATAATTCACAAGAGAGGTAAGAATTACTCACCTTAGTAGCTAGAAGCAAGAAATTCAAATCTAATTTTATCAAGATCTCCAATTCCTTTTCATGGACTAAGAAGAAGAATATATTAGCTTCTCAATTTTTCCTAAGGATATCTCTCATCAAGTAGTTATACACCATTAGTTTATGGCTTCAGTCCTTAAAAACAAGCTAAAAGTGGAAGATTTGGACCTTAAAAACACCAGAAAATCCATATAAGTTTATGAGTTGAATAGTGAAATAAATAGTGGTGTTGGCTTTAAAAATTCATAACTCATATTTTACTCAATGAATCAACATGATTTTGATATCAAGTTAAAGAAGAAAAGGAGAGAAATCAGTGGCAAAAATGTGAAAAATTAACATAAAGTAATAAGAGGCTTACTTGAAGAGTGAGAGAGGGAATGTAGAGAGAGAAAGCTCCAAAGTTGAAGAAAAGAAGATATGATTTGCCTTAGTGATGACATGAAGAAAAAGAAGAGAAAGCTAACTTGGAGGGGTAAAATGGGAAAAGTTGGAGTCCTTGACCTATTTTTTTTCCTTTAATATCCCTTATTATTTCTCTCAATTTTGAATCTAAAATTAACATACTCACCGATCACCAACAACTTTGAAATTTTGACACCAATTTAATTAAATTGATTATCTTTATAATGACCATAACTTTTCACTTATTGGGTACCTATAGCCCTAGTTTCAATTTCTCTAAAGTTTTCCAAAAATTAAGTCCTAAAAATACGAATTTTGGCTCCCAGAGCATTTAAATTGGATATTTCCACCTTTTAAGAATTTCTAAAATTCATGTAATTTATTATTATTTTTTTTATCATATTTGGACTCCTTGTAACCTAAACTATATAGTTTAAAAATTCTCAAATTTCCTTAATTTACCTTTCCAGATTTTTTGAAAAGTCCAGAAATTAATTTTAGGAAATTTAAGATATTATAATGCTGGGAAAATAAAGTTGTTAACAGTGAAATTTGGTAAGGCTCAAACTCCAGTCAACAAGAATAGTTTTTATGCCCTGAAACTGTATTCCAGTTGTGTGTGAGTATCAAATAAGTGCAAAAAACAAGCACATGCAGAAAGCAGGAGAAGAAGAAGAAGATCAGCAAAGGCAAGAGATTTTTAATGTGGTTTAGCCAAAATCCTCAATTGGGATTCCTACATCCATCGTAGCTTTTATTTATCTGAAGAATATTTGACAGAGTTTCAGTATGTGTTTTCTTCTTACTATTTTACAATGATCTCCTCTTTCCTATTTATAGAAATAGAGAGAGCTACAAGTGTAATTTACTATGTTGTAAATCTGTTACATCAAGTAATAAATGTAAATGACAAATATAGCTTCTACAAATTAGCTTTTGCAGGCTATCTTTTGCATGCATGGGCCCTTGTAAGCTGCTTCTTACAGACTGGTCCTACAAGGTGGGTCAGAGAGGGTGCCTACTTCAAGTTTATTCATAGTGAGCTCCTAGTTAAGTGAGATGTCACATCTGTGAGCTAGGACTCCTGACTTAGGGTCGCTGCTGGACTTCAACCAGCGATGTCAAGCTCATATTTAGCAATGCGAGCTCACATAGGATGAACTATTAGCTTACAAGCCAAGGGTAGTCTCTTAACGAGCTGAGGCTTCTAGCTTGTTTTGTGCTCTAAGCTTTGTTGCTAGTGACTTGGTCCCCTTGAGTGTTTTATTAGCTTTTGGGTGATCTATGCCCTTTTCTCATTTGGACTCATTTGCCTCGGGCCTTTGCCGACCCATTTTTTATAGTACTGAAAAATACCCATAACATCAGCCCTCTAACTCTCAGTCTGCTTCGCCATTGGGAGTTGAAGTCTACCAACAAAGCCTTTATTCATGGATTGTCATGCAATCAAAGTCTTTGTGGTTAGCCTGTCATTTCATCTGCTCTTGGCCATACCTTCTATTGTACATGCTTTATAGCCATTGATGTGTCTGCCTCGTTTCCTTCCAAGCCATTTGATTAAGGATAGTTGGGTATCATCTAGACTTTTTGATAAGGCCAGGTTGGTCTTATTTAAGGCATGGGAAATCCTTCTTCCTTCTTCATTGAGTGACTTAATGAGTGCCTTAGATTAGCCCCTTATGCTTCAGATGGTCTATCTTTTTAATAAGGCTTGCATGGTCTGCCGCATAAGAAATCTTTATGGACAATCCTTCTTTGAGGATTTTGAGAGATTTCACATAGATCTTAGATTATTTCTTCATCGTTATGCCGTAGGGTCCAGCCTTTCCAGCCATGTTCCCCTGCTTCTCAATTCTGAGGGGATAGGTGAGTTGGAAAGGAGCCTTTAGCTAAGGAGGATAACAAGAAGAAGAATAAGGAGCCAACATGCTCATTGGTCTTCTAGTTGGTTTAGAGTTCATCTCCTAAAAGCCAGTCTTCTTTTTTGATGTATAATGGCTATAGGCTTGTTCTGATTTTATATTTTGAATCTTTTGATGTAAATTTACCTCGTTGATTGAGACTTTTAATGAATGAATTTTTCTTCATGACTCTTGCATGTCATGTTGAATAATCTGCATATCACAAATAATAATGTTGATTCATGCAAATCACTGTTAAATGAAATGTTTAGATGACTAATCAATCATATTTTTCAGTTAGTAATGAATCTGAGCATTATTGTGCTCCAATGATGAATAGTGTACAAGTAGGTCACATGAGGGTTGTGCCTAGTTAGAAGTTGCATATGAGCTGCGAGTGATAGGTCACGTGAGAGCTGCAAGCAATAGGTCACATGAGAGCTGTGCTTTAGGAGCCACACCACAGTAATCTCGTTGTTCCATAGGCAGTATGAGTTTGACGCTACCGGCAATCTTGTTGCTCAGGCAAGTCGCATGAATATGTATCTGCCAGTAATCTTGTTACTCAGGCAAGAAATAAGCTTTGACTCTACCAGCAATCTTATTGCTCAGTCCTATAGCAATCCCGTTACTCAATGGAACAACAATCTTGTTACTGAGTGGAATAGCAATCGCATTGCTCAATGGAATAACAATCTCATTGCTCAGGTAGGTCACACCATAGTAGTCATATCACATCAATCGCATTGCTCAATAGGTTGAATCGCAACAATCTCGTTGCTTAGCAGATTATACCATAGCAATCTCGTTACTCAATGGATATGAGTCTTGGCTCCGATTCCTTAATCTAAATGAGCTAAGGTTGATTGAAGATGTGAGTGTGGACGCTCATCATTACGAGCTCATAATACGAGATGAACAAACCTTTGTTTCAAGCTTTGGCTCTTCTTAAACAATATTTTTGTCAAAAGAAATTCACCAGAAATTAGTAAATAGTTACATAAGATTCTCAAAAGAGAAAATAATAGTGCAAGGTTGGAGAAGCAAATCGAAGTTTTTTCTTTTCTTTTCTTTTGTTTTGACTTGCTACAAGATTAAAATATAATCCTAGTGGAAAATGGCCGCTCTTAGCCAGTAGCTTGCTACTACTGCTTCGGCTATTGGGGCTGTTAAGGTTGCTCCCCTAAAGCCTGCCCGACGTAGTCCCTCAAGTGCCCTCTCTTAATGAGGTCTTCGATGGCATCCTTGAGAGCCTAGCATTCTGATGTAGCATGCCCCTTTTCGCTATGAAAAGCACAAAACTTGTCTTTGTTGCTTCTAAACTTGTTAGAGGTCTTCAAAGACTTCAGCTTCCAAAAGTTTTCCCTTTCTTTTTTCACTGCAAAAAAATCCTATCTAGGGTGTCATATAGGATGGTGTAATTGCTTTGGTGACCTTGATGCTAAGGCCGCTCACCCTTTGACTTCTTTGTAGTTTGATTACTAAAGTGATCACTCCAGCCTTCATCGCTTCTCTTTTTATTCTGAATGGAACTACCTTTCTCATCCTTCTAATTGGGCCTTCTCGAGCTAAAAGTTTTTCCCACTTGATCTGCTTGGTAGCTCATTTATAAAACTTGGTTAGATCCCTCACTGGGGACTTGTATATGCTCTTATACAGCTTTTCATCTTTACGGAGTCCCACAGAGATTGCTGTCAAAATGCTTTCCTTTGAGGGATTTTCTACTAAATTAGCTTCGAGTCTAAACTTGGTGACATAATCCTTCAGCAACTCATGCTTACGCTAAAAGATCATCTCAAGGTGGCAAAGGGGCATGAGCTGCCTCTTCAATGCTTGGTACTGGCTAAGGAATTTTCGTTGGCACTCTTCCCAACTATATATTGTGCTAGCTGGAATACTTCTGAACCATGCTCAAGGTACACCCCTTAGTGTAGCTGAGAAAACTCGATATTTGACTAGAGGATTAGTTGTTTGTAAATCCATCTGAACGTTGAATACGTCCAAATGGTTATACGGATCAATATCCCTATTATATGATGGGATCGCAGGGATTTAAGCTTGCGAGAAAGAGGCTGCTTCTTTATCTTGTTCATATATGGGTTTCTCTCCTCGTTGTGCTCCTAACTGCCTTGAGCTCAAGGACATTCCTTTAGTTACTTTAGCCTCTAGAAGAGCTCTTGAATCTCTAGGTCGCAGGAGTAGTAGTCTGAGGTATTCCCCTAACTGGACTTGTTCGAGCTCTTATCTCGCTACGAGTTCTTATGTCACAAATCCTCATGGTCAACTAACCGACAAACCTTCGATCTCATTTGTGAGTGGGAGAAATGAGTTGAGTCACTGACCTAACACAGTTGCTTGGTTACAGTGACCTTATCTTGCTCTCATGAGACTAAGGCCTACGTTAACATCTTAATCGCAATAGTTAGCTCTTTCACAATAGCTCCCAAGACTTTTTAGTTTTAGATCAACATTTGCACTTCATTAATTTTTAAAGTGTTAGCAACAGGTTGGCGATGGGCTGCGGGGGGCAAGTCAATAGTGTTGCCTGTTGTAGGTCCAACGAACTTGCTTGTTGTAAAAAGAACTAGTTCTCTTTGTCGTTCCACTTGTTTTTCTAGTTCGATAACTGGATTATCTGAACTTCTGGTGGTCTTTCCTCTAATCATTATAGCTAAACAAGAGATCAAATAGAATATCGAGAATCAACTAAAATATAGATGAGGCCCTCCTTCTAACTCCAAAATGTTAATGATGAAATTTGGTAAAGCCCAAACTCTAGTTAATAGGAATAGTTCTTGTGCCCTCAAATTGTATTCTAGTTGTGTACGAGTATCAGATAAGTGTAGAAAACAAGCAAATGCAGAAAGTAAGAGAAGAAGAAGAAGATCAGCAAAGGCAAGAAGAGATTTTTAACGCGATTTAGTCAAAATCCTCTATTGGGATTCCTATGTCTATGGTAGCTTTTATTTATCTAGAGAAAGTTTGGCAGAGTTTCAATATGTGTTTTCTTCTTGCTCTTTTACAATGATCTCCTCTCTCCTATTTATAGAGATAAGGAGGGTTACAAGTGTAATTTACTATGCTATAAATTTGTTGTATCAAGTACATCAAGCAATAAATGTAAATGACAAGTATAGCTTCTACAAATTGGCTTATACAAGCTGCTTTCTGTGTGCGTGGGCCCTTATAAACTGCTTCTTGCAAACTGGCCCCACAAGTTGGGTTGGAGAGGGTGCCTACTTCAAGTTTATTCACAGTAAGCTCCTAGCTAAGCAAGCACGTCTGCAAGCTCAGACTCCTAACCTGGGGTCGCTGCTGGACTTCAGCCAATGATGTTGAGCTCATATTTGGTAATGCGAGCTTGCACAGAATGAACTGCCGGCTGTGCGAACTAAGGGTTGTCTCTTAACAAGCTGAGGCTTCTGGCTTGTTTTGTGCTCTAAGCTTTGTTGCTAGCGATCTGGTCCCCTTGAGCATTTTTTTAGCTCTTGGGTGATCTATGCTCTTTTCTCATTTGGACTCATATGCTGTCGGGCCTTTGCCGGCCCCTTTTTTATAGTACTAGAAAATACTTATAATAGAAGTTGAGCCTATAAAGGTAGAACACAAAGTTTGCAGAGGTAGCAAAGCCTAAGACACTAAGTTATAAAGGCAACTACCTAAAGATTGTGGGGAAAACAAATGTACAATGGTGTGAGTTCAAAGAGACAAAGCTTAGAGAAAGTTAAGGGAGGAGCTAAGGAGCAATAGACTGACAATAATCCTAAAAGTTATGTGAGGTTGAAGGTGTTATTCATCAAAGCCTCTTAAATGATGTTAGCTCAAAGAGACAAGCAAAGAACGGTTGAGAAAAAGCTCGAGTAGAACAGGTAGAAGGCTTTCATGAAGATTCGAGAAGCTAGCGCCTGAAAGGAAAAACCTTCATAGAAGCTATGTCAGATTAAGACGTCAATGAGGGCATTGATATTTGAAGTGAGGTAAAATGTTACAAGCTGGCGTTGTGAACTAATTCGATAGGCAACATTCTTGATTTTGGATGAAACTTGGCATAAAAATCAAGCATGAAGAGGAAGCCTTGTGGTGTAAATTTGGGAGAAAATGCACCTATGGATTGTTTTTCCAAATATTTCCTATTTTTGGGTATTTGTATCTTTTTAACATCAATTGTTTGTCTAGTATAAGTAGAAAAGTACATGGTTATGATCCTTATATTTTCATCTTCCTATCCATATGAGATGACATACTAGAACCCTTTGGAGCTAAGAGAAAAGTCCTTATGTCAACTCAAAAAAATATATTTACTTTTGTCATTAGGGCTTTTGCTTAAAATGCTCTTTAAATGGGGCATGTCTAGTAACCTGGGTGGGCACTGTGGCTCGGGCTAGGAACCGGAGTATGAATCTTAGATACTTCCCCTACACACTTAAAACTATGTAATGAGATATATATTAATAAAATAAACTTGTCCCTTTCCTTACTTTTTTTAAAAAAATCCATTCTCAATGTACACTAGAGGTTTCTTATGTGGCACTGTGGTCAAAGTCATATCTTTAGTCAAAGTCATATATTTAATATAGCTTATTTAAGGGGATTTGATATTGTATATATCTTTAAATCTCTGACCTTATCAAGTAGTTTTCTAGGTAGGATTTTTTCTGTTTTTTATTTTCCAGATTTTCCTCTGATTCTGTCCTTTATTTTCGGATCTATCTTATC
>JANHAO010028121.1:0-10698 GCA_026873985.1 Saraca asoca
AAGAGAAAACCAAAATTCCAAATGATGAAATGAGCTGAAATCTTCACAAGAACTTCAATACTACAAGAGTCTTTGTCAATCTACTCAACAAAATGTCTTAGAAATGGAAAACCTAACTAATCTCTCTAAAACTATCAAAAAACTTCTGGTGGCTGCACAAAAAAATGGCCTAAATTGCAAGGTAGCAGACCCAAAACACAACTGTGTCCTGTGACATGGCTAGGACACGACCATGTTTAGGGCTATTTGGAGCATGCTTTCTTTGCTTCAATGGCTGAGTTGTATTCCTTGCAATGGCTCTTCTTCTAGCTTCTCCTTGATCCAAATATGCTTTAAATTTTCATTTCAAATCTCCTTTCCAAGCCTTCTTGCTAACCTACGAAGAAAGATACAAAACAAAGTAGCAATAAGGAATAAAGTACTAAACCAAAGCAAAAGGAACAAAGAAATCACAAGTTAACAACAATTCAAAAGGTTAAAATTAACATAGTATTATGCATTTTGCCTACTTATCAGTAATCATAATAAAAAAGAAATGTGAATAAATAAATATGAGTGCTAATAGCCCCAATTCGCATACCATTTTTGAGAGTCTTATACTTGATTTTTGTGGGAAACAAAACTGAGACTTTTTGTAGAATGCACAATTTCTACCTATATGTTACCAACTAGGCTTTTGAATTAATTAGGCAAAAAAATATATTAGGCTTTGGATGAAACTTGGTGAGAAAATCAAGCATAATAAATAAGGTCATGTGATGTAAACTTATGAGCAAATACACTTGCATATTATATTTCCTAATTTTTCCTATTTGGGGATATTTGTTTTATTTTAGCATAGATACTTTGTTCAAAGTGAATAGAAAAGCACATGATTGCAATCCTTACATTTTTATCTTCACATTCAAATGAGAAGACACACTAGAACCCTTTCAAGCTAGGAGGAAAGCCTTTATGTAAATATGGTTACTTGTGTTATTATCACTTCAGCTTAGAATACTCTTCATGGGGCACATTTGGTGACCCAAGTGGCCATTATGGCATAGGCTAGGGATTAGAGTGTGGTGGCTTAGGGACTTCCCCCACACAATTAAAACTAAGTAATGAGTTATATATTAATAAAATGGAGTTGTCCATCTCCTTGTTAGTCCCTTCGTGATGTACTCTAAAGGCTAATTACAAGGCGTGTTCTACGAGACTTGGTATAAATGAGTGCTTCAACTATATACTCATGTTTTCTTGCAGATATGTTGCATATGGGGTTTTGGTTCTATATGTGACAAAATCCACAATGTCCTATTTATCTATCAAAGTGTAGCTCAAATTTATTCTAAGGTTGTCACGTTCGCCAAAAGTTGGCAACATGCACCGTATGGTTTTGGCTAGAGAGATACTAGCCCATGATAGTTGGTATCAGAGCCTGGTATGCTAGAGAGGAGATCAGGTGAGCTACAATTGGTAGATTCTACTTGTCAAAAGCATATAAGGCTTGTGAGTGAAATGGACACTCATTAAAATAATGAAGAGATGCCACTAAGGACTTAACTGACAGAGTTGCAAGAGGTTGGAACAACTTGAGGGCTAGTGTGTGAGATATTGCATTTGAGGGAACATTAATGATGCATCAAGTGCAAGCATGTGTAGAACTTAGTGGACATGTTATAAAACATGAGACATTAATTATGTGCTCATTCATAGTAGCATTCAAAGGAATGCAAAACCACTTGAGAGACTACGTGAATTGATGGGTTATCTAGTGGGAGGAAACCCTAATAGAAGCCTAGGTCTTGTGAAGAAAGCTTGACCAAGTCCATGAGGGACATATGAGCCATTAGCAAAGTCTAAAGGTTGAAGCCATGGTTATGCTAGAAAGCGTGGCCACAACAAATAGTTAACACATCCTATGGGATGACACACCTCTTTTGATGTGTTGAGTGGACAAATCTTATTAGAGGAGTCCAAAATCATGTCAGAGGGCATGAATCTCACTCAAAGGAGTAAACCTAAAGGGGAAAGAGATGTTCCAAGAGGGATTTATTATGCACTATCATGTAGGTGTAATGAACAAGCTGCAATGCTCATCCACTAGATTCTAGATGAAATGCTAGAGAGCTAACAAAATATAATGACATGATAAGTGGCAATGATACCTAATGTATAAGCTAGAGCTACATAGATACTTGGCATAGTAACAACAATTACTCAAGGCATAGTAAGCTAGCAATACAAAGTTGCAAGACAAACTTTGTGGCAATAAATATAGGATTCACAATTGTTCATGCACAAGTAAAGTGAAGCTCGAGCTAGAGTGGAGGATACTCTATGCTCAACCTTTGTCAAGCTGTTGAAACAGGGGGAGCCATTAAGAGAATGCACTTAAAGAGGGAGCCATCAAGAAGATGCACTTAAAGTAGACTATGAGGGCCTAAACACCAAAGGATGCTGCTTGAGAAGTGCTGAAGGAGGGCACGGATCTTCACATGAGTGGCTATGAGGGCCAAGATACAAGATGGTATCAACTTTAAAATGTTAAAACTAAAAAGAGCGAACTTAGGAAGGGTTGTGAAGGCCAAAATGCTAGATGGCATCAACTTTGGAAAGACTATGATGATTGGGATACCATAAAGGTGTCAATTTAGTAAAGATCAAAAGGATCCAATTGAATGTGAAAGAAGCATAGTGAAGTATAATGGATTGACTGAACCCAATGCGAGTAGACTTGTAAGCAAGGAATAGGACTTACAAGCAAGCCATGTTTTGCCAATCAAGAATGAACTTGCACATGAACAAGATATGAGTCTTGTGTCTTTTATATCAGTGGAATGAGACATTAGATCTAGGGCTATTTAATAGTAGATGCCAAAAATACCAAACAAATGCACATGTTATGGAGGTAGCACACACTTAGGCTATAGAGGTGGCGAGTCGAGAGTTATGCAAAGGCATTGTGTATGCAAGCTATAGAGGTAGTGAGGTGATCACAAGTTGCAAAGGCAATAACCCAAATGCTGTAAAGGCAATGGGATAGGAGATTTTGTAGAGACAACAAAAATCAAAGAACCATGAAGACAGTGGCACATGAGTTTGTGTCAAGACAATGCAATAGAGTCTACAAATGTAGGTCATAAAATCTATGTTGGAAGCATCACCTAAGACACCAAAGTTATGAAGGCAACTACCTAAAAGTTGTGAGGAAGCAAACGTTTAATAGTGTGAGCTCAAGAAGACAAAGCTAAGAGGAAGTCAAGGGAGAAGCTGATGAGCAACAAACTAACAACTATCCTAAAAGCTATGTCACATTGAGGGTACCATTCATCAAAGCCTATCAAATGATGTTAGCTTAAAGAGACAAGCAAGGAGTAATCAAGGGAGCTGCTCAAGTGAAACAAGATGAAGACCCACATAAATATTTAAGAAGCTAGCACTCAAAAAGAGAAATTTTAATGGAAGTTATGTTAGATTGAGGCATCAATGAGGGCACTGGCATTTGAAATAGGGGAAAATGTCACAAGCTAGCCTTGTGAACCAGTTCTATAGGCAAACATGCTTGCTTTTGGATGAAACTTAGCAAGAAAATCAAGTATGAAAAGAGTATCCTGTGGTGCAAACTTGGGAGCAAATGCACTTATGTATTATTTTTTCCTAATTTTTCTTGTTTTAGTGGTATTTGTGTCATTTTAGCATAGATCATTTATCTAGTGCAAGTAGAAAAGTACATGGTTGCAACCCTTGCATTTTTATCTTCACATCTATATGAGATAATGCACTAAAACCCTTCTAAGTTAAGAGAAAAACCCTTACATTAACTCAAAAAATATGTTTACTTGTGCTTTTGGGCTTTGGTTTAGAATGTTCCTTAGAAGGCGTGCCTTGTGACCCTAGGCAAGCATTGTGGCATGGGCTAAAGGTTAGAGGGTGGTGGCTTAGAGACTTCCCCTATGCACTCAAAACTATGTAATGAGACATATATTAATAAAATAAAGTTATCCCTCTCTTTATTTAAAAAATTCCTTTCTCTACAGGCTAATTACATGGTGCGTTCTGTGAAACTCGATATAGGTGAATGTTTCAACTACACACTTATGTTTGCTTGCAGACATGTTGCACATGGAATTTTGGTTGTATGGGTGACAAAATCTATAATGCCCTATTTATCTATCCAAGTATGGCTTAAATTTATTGAAAGGCTAGCATCTTGGCCAAGAGTTGACAACATGCACTGCACAACTTCGACTACACAATTACCAGCCTATGACACTATAGTGTGATGAGAATTGATCCTAGATATTCAAACCAGATCATGATGTGAACTGATATGGAATTATTGAGTGGTATATTTTAAATTTGTTGTATTAGTGACATATATTATTTTTACATTGGTTGTACCAATACGATCCATTAATCTCACTAAAATATATATAGGAGGAATTTGATATCATGTTTTAACGATTAATCTCACTAAAATTTAAAGGTTAAGATCTATTCATTTGAAGTAATATTTATACTACATGTAACGTACTCTCATTCTCAATCAATGCATTAAATCAAAATTCTCAAATTATTAATATACTACAAGTCTATTTTAGTAAAATAAATATTAAATTAAAATTTGAAGACTTCTCATGTATGATATGGAAATGTTTTTTTTTTAATTTAGAATATGAAATGATAGTATGTAGTAAATAAAATATTTTTATAATATAAAAATTAAAAATATATTATTAAAATAAATAAAAAGAATTGCAGTATATATGTTAAAACTAAATTGTAACATATGTGAAATATGTTCTATCCGTTAGCCTTGCTAGCATATATTCTTCAATTTTGATATTGAAAGACAATTTTATTTGATGTTGTGACCTAACTATGTGCTTTGAGTGTTTATTCATTTTGCAAATGCAAGTTGATCAAGTGACATTCAAGATATCAAGAGATTCAACACTAGTATTAGTTTTTATTGATATTTCTAGGATCTTTTGTAAGTGTGTTCTAATCAGATTTGATCCAAATAACTTTTTAAAATGATTAAACTGAGGTGGAAATAAATTAAGTGAAATGAGCTTAAACAAAATATTTTCAAACTATGTTTTTAAATGATCTTTCATAAGTGCAAGTTTTATAAAAACTATTTTTCGCTGTGTAAATCAATTCATGAATCGATTCATTGAAAAACTTGTGAAAATGCATTTGAATCAATTCATGAAGAAAAGTTTTGAAAAATATTTCTTAACGAAGGTTAGGAATTTTTCCTGAATCGATTCCCTAATTGATTCAAAACCTATTTGTATAATACTATGATTCGATTCATGCATTGATTTGGTCATGAACTTCTTCATGATCTTTATAAGTGAATCAATTCACAAATCAGTTCATTAGTTGGTAACAGCTATGAATCGATTCAAGATAAAAAATTTAGTTATTTTTCAAAAGTCAGTTACAATAGTTATTAACAACATTCACTTCATTTCAAACTCATTTAGTTTTTTAGTTTCACACAATTTCAAAGCATGAAAATAGAGAGAAAAACTTGAGCTTCATCTGATCTAATTCTACCTCTTCAAATTACCTTTAATTAAATATCTTGGATCAATTCTACGAAGAATTCACCTTAGATGTTTAAGATATTCATCTCAAACCTTGGTATTGTATTCCTTGACCTATTTCTCATTTTCAATTGCAATTTCTAGGTTGATAGAAATTAGAGATACAAAGGAAGATGTTGATCTTCCTTTTATATCTTCTTTGGTTATCATTGAATTCTTTGAATATCTCTAGGTTATGAGGTTGATAATAGTCTGTATGAGATAAAAGAATTATTTTATCTAGGTTAGCAAGAGCCTAACTAAATCTTGTGTTCTAGGTTGGTAAGAGTCCAGTCAAAATCTTGTGTTGTAATAGGTTAGCAAAAAACCTAGAAAGTCCTGTGTTGTAAACTGGTGTGCAGGAGCCCAATTAATTCTTGTGGTTAATAAAAGTAGCCATCCAGTTGAGGATTGATCCAGTGAATGTAAACTTCATCTGTGGTTTTAGGTAAAGTTGAATCACTTTAAAAGTCCTTGTGTCTTGATTATTTCTTTACTACACTTTTGTTATTTCTGCACACATTTACTTTCTGTTATTCTGCTATAATTCTATTAAATTGTAATTAACTATTTCTGCATTCTAAAATTTTGCATATTCTATATTTGATTGAATTGTTTCATATCTAATCAATATCCTTTATTCAATTAAGTTCTTGATTATCAAATAATCTTCCAAATACAATTTTTTTGAAAGACTTCTGCTTTACAAATAAAAAAGAATCTGATCTATTTCAAAAGAGTATACATATTTTACATTTGTAAAAAGGACAAGATCCATATTTTTGGGACCAACACTCTCATAATTTTTTTATTATATAAATGTTTGATAAGTACACAAGAGTACTATAAGCAAATCTAATATCAACCAGTGTGTATGATTACAACAAAATTTTTAAAATATTCATGTAACGTGATATATTATTTTGGATATAGTTTTGATTTACTGTCAGTGCAAATCAATTTTACACTACCATCTACCCATATGTTGCTATGCCATTAAAAAACTGTTAAAATCCTCTTATTGTTAGTAAAACCCTCTTATTACTCTTACTTATTTAATGGCATGGCTTCTTTCTATTTTATTAATAGTGTAAAAAATTTTACACTTACAATGGATATATGGTTTTTTTTTTCATTGCATATTAAACAGTAAATAGGGGTCAAAGAGACAAACCTTACAAACAAGGAGGAAAGCTAAAACACATTAAAAAAAGCAAACAGCAAGATGAATATAAAACTAGATAGAGAAAGCCTAAAGACATTCTAGCAAATCCAGTGGTTGACCTTAGCTCATCAGTTCCCATTAAAGCTTCGATTCATGTTGAGAGGCTTGAATAATAACCTTACCATGCTTGTGATTTATGGCACAAGAATCCAAATGTTTTGTAAGTTCCTTGTAGTAGATCATGTGCCTAGTAGACTGCTTAATTAAGAGCTTTGGATGAATCTTCAAAGTTTACCATAAGGGTTTTTGATGATCCACTCTTAAGGCAGTAAGGCAGCATCATCCATAACAGTAGTATGGAAACACTATAAATCTAACTCCATGATTTAGCCTAATATTTGATCAAACTTTTATGTGTACCTTTTCTCAAAGTTGATTCTTCAAACCTAGGAAACTCTAATTTGGTAGTAAATTTACAATCCTTAATCTGAGCAGATGAAAGCAAACTATGCAAGTTAAATGGTCGCATGGTAGTCTAGTTAGCTTGAAAGCCACACGATGGGGGTCGAGCTTGACTGGCACACAAAGGGGGTTACAGGTAAAAGAGACAATGTCAAATATTAAAAGCCATTCCTTTGCTTAAGCTAATTTGCATACATTGTGCTTCCACTACAAGAATTTTGGGATTTAGCAATGGAAAATTAGAGACAAAATTAGTGACAAAAAAATTTGTCCCCAAAATAAATTATAAAATTCTCTTGGATGTTAAGGATATAGTGATGGAATTAGTGATAGATCAATAATATTCCATTACTAATTGTTTATTACATTATTAGCCATAAAATTAGCAATGGATTGCATCATCTTGAATGAATAAGTATAAGGAATTACAAATACAATGATGGACTTAACAATAGACTATAAAGGATAATGAAATTTAAAAATCTGTCACACTATAAGAAAAACAAGACTTAGTGATGGATAAAAAATTTATCGATGGAAAGTTAGACATCAATAAATAGTGCATCAATGAAATAATTAGCAATGTAATTCACAATTTTGATAGTAAAATTCATCATTAAACCCTGGTCTAACTATGACCAAACTTTAAAAAAAAGAAAAAGAAAAAAAACACTATATGGAAATGGACTTTTTGTTAATATATAATGTTTTTCAATCAATTTATCAACAAAATAATCTACAAGTGCCATTCACTAATTCCAACAGTAAGATCAAAATCATTTGAACTTTTTTGGCAAATTTAGTGATGAATTTGTTCATCACTGAATTTGTCTGCCTCTAATTCTATTGCTAAATCCATCAGTAAATTAGGAAAATCTACAAAATTATAGGAATCATCTTACCTTATTCTATCACTAATTCCATCACAAAATTTGAATTTTTTTTTTACATTTCTTGTTGTTTTTGTAGCCAACTAGACAATAAACACACTACAAATTCCAATTTAAGTACAAAATATCACATAACACTCCTATATTTCAAAAATTCAAATTCAATTTATTATACATTATTTCATTCAATTACATAAGAACAAAAAACTTTGTTATCTCAACAAACATACTCCTATATTTCATGAATTCAACATATGCCAAACATAACTTAATCTAGGATAAAGAGTCAAAGTCATCATATGAAATTTCTTCTTCATTATCTTCCTCTTCTCCTTCCTTTTTGTTTTCCTCATTTTATTTGTCTTCATCTTCCACTACATCCAAATAGTCATGTCGAAATGGCTTGAGCACCCAAATCATCCTGATCGAAATTTGGTTCGCACGAAGGGTACTAGATTCCGGCTAACAGGAGTTGAGTTTTAGGATCCAATACTGCTCCCGAAGTGTGAAAAGGCAAAGGGAGAGGGAAGAGTATGACATGGTATTTTTAACGTGGTTCGGCTAAATCCAGATGGTACCGGACCCTACATCCATGGTAGAGATTTTATTAATGTTGAGAATTGTTTATACAGAGTATTGGCTTATAAAGATGTCGGCCTCCTTTGCTCTTCTAACAATACATTCCTATTTATAGAGGAAGGAAGAGTTACATGCATTAATTACAAGCTATAGTTGTGTTACATCAAGGTATAAATGGAAAAGATAGTAAAAGCTAAAATCTGGCTGTTGCAGGATATGGGCTACAAGATGGGCTCCTCTGGTCAGTTATGGACTTGTTATTTATATAAGTCCATCTCTGGGCATTGCTTTACTATGTGGGGTGTCTGTCATCTTGAGCTAGGATACCTAGCTCGGGGTTATTATGGAAGGTCACTGTAGCGAGCTCGATGCTACTGTAGCGAGGTAGTGAGCTCAAGTAGGATGGTAGACTGTCTGATGAGCTGATCCTATGATCATCTTGTTGAATCGCTATCACGCAGCAAGTGAGGTGGAGTTTGTTGGCCTTCTTCAGCGAGCTAGATGATCTGGCTTCTGGCAGGCCTGGGTCTATCATGTTCTTCTGAGGCCATTTTTCACCTATAACATAAGCCCCCAACTCTCTATTTACTTTGTGGACCGGGAGTTGTAAGTTTATGAGGCTCAATTAATATCTTCAATCAGTGTTCTTTCATGATCGAAGTATCATTTTAGATGTCTTTTCGCTCTACTTTAGACCATGCTTTCTTCTATTTGCCATTTTTGGTCGTTGGCATGGCATTGCCGCTGGTTTGGGGCCGTTGGATGAAGATCAGTCAGATGTCTTCTAGATTCTTCAATGGGCTGAGTGGGTCTTTATATAGCTTGAGGAATTCCCTCTTTTGTCTTAGAAAAGTTTGATGAAGGAGACTAATGAGCACCCTGCATTTTTGTGTCTTGGCTTCCGACGAAGCTTGTCAAGACATGGATGGCCTATTGCAGAGTGTCAGGAGGCATGGATAGCCTGTTGCACATGGCTTCACCTCAAGATCCATTTGGCAGGCTCCTGGGGAGTCTTGTGTAGATCCCAGATTACTTTCTCCTGATGTTGCTTGTGAGCTACTGCCTGGCTAGCCAGCTTTTACGACTTTTGGATTTGCTTTGGGTCTGGCTCAGGTGGACACGCCGGAGGAAAATAAGTAGGAGCAGCTGGAGGTTGTTGTCCTTCCTGTAGGTGTGAGCTTACTAACTAGCCTTTTGCTCTTTCTTGCAGGAATGGTAATGTCAGATCTTTAAGCTTCTTACCTCTGTTTCTGCATTTCTTCTTCTGATGTAATTTTGCCTCATTGAGCGAGGTCTTTTCACTGTATGAGCTTTTCTGAATGTTGTAATAAATGCTTCATGCATCGTTATTGTATGTAAATTTCTGATGATCAATAAAATGTTTCTTTGGCTAATCGGTTGTGCTTTAGTTTTCTACCTTTTATTTGGTTGTTCTCAGTGAGTGAGAGTCAGGTCGCATGTGAGCTATGACTGAGAAATCTTGTTTGGGCCACGAGAGTACGCCCACACGAGAGTTGTGATTTTTCATCCACATGCTAGCTGTGGGCACTCAGTTGTATGAAATCTGCAATGATTTTGTTCCAGCATTCTTGTGCTGTAGTGGGCTGGTAACTTATCATTGAGTTTAAGTGCGTCGCTGAGGTAGGTTCTGGGGTAGCCTCACCTTCGATCTTATTTTGTTGTGGCGAGGTGATAACTTATCACCAAGTAGGGTTGCACATCTATACTATAGCAAGCTCATTGCTCAGTCTCATAGTAAGCCTATTGCATAGTGGGATAGCAAGCTCGTTGCTCAGTCTCATGTTAGTCGAATATAGGTGCCCTAGAGTCAATTTGATTGGACTCTATTACATCTATGGCTAAGCGATCTGTGGATTTGGATATTAAAGGTTAATTATTCATCTTATATTGCATATTGTGATCATATTTATGATCCATGCATAAATAAGATGAAGCCCATGGTGAGAAGTTAATTCATTCAATCAATCCTATAAGGGGTTATGGGATTGTGAAGGTGATT
>JANHAO010028122.1:0-10677 GCA_026873985.1 Saraca asoca
TATTTTGGTTTTATATGCCAAAAGAAGAACAAATTGATCACAAAATTGGAAGCAATATAGCATAGAAAACCAAATGACAACCACAATTAGGAGTAGAGAAACTTGGCTCTAATACCAATTAAAAGAAATAAACAATCAAAAATTCTCTAATTCCTAACTATGGTATATCAAAACATTCACTGATAATCCAATTGTAATTCAAGGGTTACTAGATATACCTGAAAAGAAATTGAAGTTATTTGCTATTCTCAAATCTAATCCCTATAGAGAAGAAATGGAAGAATTACTATCCTTATTCTACCTCAAACACTCTGTATCAGTTTAGATGAGGAAACTAAACTTCTGATAGTTGTTAAGAATAGGACATCTCTCTGTGTATATAAAGAAGATGGGACAAGCCAATCCATCATAGCAAGCCCAATCACAGGGTCTAATATCCACTAAGCTCATCAAAATGATCATAAATAAATTGGGCTCAATAACAATAGACTCTAAAATATGACATTCAATTAATCTGAGACATTATAAAATTATATCAGTTCATAAAAAATTCCAACACAACTAACTTAACCAACTTCCTAGACTTACCAAACACTGATGTCACGGGAACGAATAAGGCATACTGTCAGTTTTTCCAAAAGGCTTCTTATCATGAAACATATCTTTGGATGTAGACTGGAATTAAAGAGCAATTGATGCAAAATCATTATCAAGCTTATAATTACATCAAAGTAAAGATATTAATAACTGTATCATCAAAACTAAACTATATAAAGATCACATGGGTCCCACATGGATTTTTATAATTTTTATAAAAATATTTTATATTTTTTGTAATTTTTTATTTAAAGTTATAATTTTTATAAAAAAAAATTTTAAAAAAAATTATGCAACTTTAAATAATAAAAATATTTTTTGTGTATTTATTATACACAAAATTTGTATATATTTATAATTTTATGTAATAGTTTATAAAATTTTAATATAAACATTATTTATTTTTATATTAAAATTTATAAAACTTCCGAGTTGATGCCAAAATATTACCGCGGTTAGCTTGTGACCTTGTCATCGGCAAAGTTCAGCCCTTGTGATGAGTTTGTGGCTCCTCTCCCAAGGGTACCAAATTGCTGACTGTCATTAGTGCTTTGTCATTCGGACGTCGATTCGCACATTAAAGGCTTAAACCAAAGGAACTTCCGTCAATAATTAGAGACATTCCATGAACCAAAATATTTCTAGTTTTGTGGAGGCTATTGTCTATACGGATTTGGCCTCTTTAGAGTAAAATACACGTTTAAAAAAATTGAAGGAGATCATTATAATCGTTATTGAAAAAAGTAAATAAGTGAATAAATATAAATTTAAAAATTATTTTTAATTAATTATTATTTATTAAATTTTGAATCATTAATTTTTTAATTAATGATTATGATGATTCACTTTATCTTTTAAAATATATATTACACTTTAGAATAATTAAGTCTATTATATTTTAATAAATTAATTATTTAATATTATAATTTCTTAATATTATGATTGATTGAATTTTAAAATTAAAAAATAATTTTTTATTTATAAAAAATAATAAATAATAGTATTAATATGTAACTAGAAATACTTCTCTTGTAAACTTGTCAGTCAAAAAAAAAATAATATTATTAAATAAATAAACTGAACTTGACGGTTTCAACTTCTCAAACGTTACGAAAAAAATATAAGAAAACGCGTTTCAAACTTCACTGTTTTTTCCAAACAACTTTAAAGCAATTTGCACTCTCTTTGAGCGAAGGTTCCTCCTTGTATGAAAGATCCATATCTTGTGCTCACAGCATCCGGTGGTGTGAAACCCAATATTAGGAGAGTAGATAAATAAGTTTAAAAATTATTTTTTATTATTTGTTAATTTTAATGTCAAATATTTTACTTTATCTTTTTAATAAGTTTCACAATTTGAAAAAGTTAAATTCTACGGAGAAAAAGTGAGTTAGTATAAATTATATTTATGTAAGATAGTTTTGTCATTTGCTATTGTTTTCCCACAAAGAACTCATTCCGTTGGTTGTTTAGAGAGCTCATGACCTATTTGGATTTGGCCGTGTAGAAATGAACAATAGTTTTGAAGCGCAAGCTTTCATTCGTCTTCTATTATAGTGATATATGTCAGGTGAGGTTTTTTTTTTTTAATATATAAAATTTTAGAAGTAAGATGAATTATTTTACTTTAGAATCAGAGTATAATTCTAAAGATTTATAATAATATTTACATATTATCTAATTCTTTGATATCCTGGAATTTAAACATAAGCCATAGATAATAAAATAAATTTTATCAATTAAATCAAATTGAAGAAGTTATAGATGGGATCATTTATTAATATAAATAGTTAACTATTACATTCCTTGGGATCAACACAATATTAGTGTCTTGTTTGGATGTTATAAAAAAATGGAAAACAATAAAATAAAATAAAATAATAAAAAAAGAAAGAAAAATAAATTATTAAAAGATAGTTTTTTTTTCTTTCCTTATTTATATATTTAGAAAATATTGAAGAATTTTCAAATTAAAGGAAGATGTAAATTAAGTATTAAAAGATACCGAAAGATTTGAAAAAAAATTAAATCATAAAGTTTCATTATTTTTTTCTACTTAATTACAACTCTCAAAACAAGAAATTAATCTTTTCTTCATTCTTCTTTTCCTCTGATCTCTCCCATGGAATTTTCTTAGTAATTAACTGGAAACACCCCTTTGAAGAAGAGGAAAAAGAGACGAATAATTGCAGCGAAGAAGGAAGCTCCTCTTATTAGTCAATGTGTTGCTATCAGCAAAGGAGGACGGCTTACTCAACATAATTGTTAAGGTTAAACACGCGATCCAAAAGATTGGTTTCAATTAGCTGGAAAATGAATTTGAGTCAATTCAAGATGATTCGCGATTCGGTACGAAAATTCACTTGATAGGCTAGATTTATGAATTAAATATATTAAATCTGAACCTAAAAAATTAATTTATCTATTAAATGAATCGATTTATAATTAATTTGATTTATTTAATTTATTAATTAATTTAATAAATCAATTATATTTATAAATATTTCTTAATAATATTTTTAAAATAAATTGTGATTTTAAATATAATATTATATATTATATCATGTATTTAAATAAATTTAAATTATATTTTTTATATAATTTTAGAATAAATAAATTAAATCAATTGAGCTAATAATAAGACCTAATTTAATTCATTTTGATTTAGATTTACTTATTTTAGATTTTAATTCATTTGATTAGACCAAATGAAATATCAAGTCAAGTCCAATGATTCCTGAGCTTAATTTGAATAAAAATATTTTAGTTCATTTAAATACAAATTAAATTTTGAGTCGAGCCAAAATCACTCCAAATAGGTTAACTTGTATCCGCCCCTAATTTCAATTATTTTCACAAAAATTATATAATTTTTTATAAAATTTTAAATTTAATCAATATATCGATCAAATGATTGATATATTTTTGAATAATTAATTATATATAATTTATTTTATGTTTGACAATATTTTTTTGATAATTAATTAAATATAATCTTTTTTTATGATGTATAAAAAATTCACCTTTTTAACATTAAATTATTAAAAAGAATAACAAAGGAAGAGAGAAAAAAAAAAGAAATTTTGTTATTATTATTAGAGTAAAAATAATGAAGATAAAAGAAAAAAAAAGTGAGTTTAATATGAATACAAATATAAATTTTCTTTTTCTATAATCTTGATTAAAATAAAAACAACTTAAAGTAATTTTTATTTAATTAAGATTATTGCTTATCATTAATTATTAAAATATAATAAAAATATAGTCAAACATTTCTAAAAAATATTATAATCAATTATTTGATATACAATTGATCGATCGGTAAGAATTTTAATCATGATATCAAATAAATACAATATATTCTTATCAAATTGAGTTTATCAATTTCATTATTTATATATTTAATTGTTTCTAATATAATCTTTGACACCATCTATCATAAACATATGAAAATTGTTTATGTGATTTTTTTTTTCACGACTTGACACCGTTTTTGAAAACATATCTCCAAAGCCAATGCTTCACCTAGGCAAAAGTGATATCAGGACAGAAGAAACGTTTCACGTTAGCAATTCCATCAATTCGTCTAACAAAATAACATGTGGTTACATTGACTACAATGTACGAAATAGATTCTGTAACCAACCAAAATTGAGAAATTAACAAAATAACTTGAAATTCGAAGGCGAGTATAAAATCAGAGATGAATAGGAATCATGATGGGGCAGTGTGGAGGTAGATTGGTCACCTTATTCCACGTTTTATTATGGAAAAAACAAAATATGTGTTTGTCTTATAGCTCATTTATAGGAATAAAATATGTTTCATCCCATCCTCACGGACCAATAAAACTCTACAGAAATTTTTGAACAATAATAAAAAATTAAGAAAATTAAGAAAAAAAATCTAGAAATTAAGTGTTATAAATTCAAATATAATCATAAAATAATCTCATATACAAATAAATAAAGGTGTAAATTCTTATATAATCAACAATTATTTTACATTATTTATCTTAAATTGAGATAATCTTCTATCATATAATTATTTATGATATTTTCTGCATATAAAATATAATAAATTTATAAATATATAATTTAAAAATATTTAAATATTATTACACATCACAAAATAAAATTAAAGTATTATTTTTAAAATTTTGGTTAAGGCAGGGCACGATAGAGTAGGTACTACGATTTTCGTCTCATCCCCGTCCCTATCCCTACATGCCAAAAAATCTTCCCATCGTTATGCTCCATGGGATAATCTCTACAGGAATTCTTAAATTTAAGGTAAATTGTCATCCTTAGAAATTAAGACTTGGTTTAGAATCCATTCTATCAAAATGACTTACATTCATACCAAAAAGAAATGTTTTAGAATTATTTATAATAAGAATTTAAGACTATGAAGTTATGCAAAACATATATAAAATGTATAGTATTCTATGTATATGGATGAGATTTAATTGCTACCAAGATATAACTTATAGTAATTCTTACACCATTAATTACATAATTTTTATAAGATTTTTGTTCTAAAATTCATCATAATATTTAAAATATTAATAATATAAATTATATCAATAAATTTTATTGATTCGTCATTATTATTTAGTATTCTATTAATATACTCAAAAATCATGAAACAAACTTTTCAAGATGTTGACAGTGAATTTTGATTTTGCCTAAATCTAACCAACCAAAGGAGTTCTCTCGAATTCAAACTACACCCCAGTTGAGCAAGTGTTAAATAAGAGTAGTAGATGAAGGAGGAAGGAAAGGATCAAAAGAGAACAGCGAAGACTTTTAACGTGGTTCAGCCAAAATCAGACAGCATCAGTCTCTACATCCACGATGATGTATTGATCGAAGGGAATTGCTACAGAGTTCTAATTTTGTTTCTTTCACCCCCTCCTTTATAGTGAACTTCTCCTTCTTATTTATAGAGGAGAGGGGATTTAGTGTTAATGATTATAAGTTGTAATTCTCTTACATCACTCATTAAATGTACAAGATAATTTACACCTGCAATTTGATTTTTATAGATTGATTTCTGTGGGTAGGTTCCACATGTCTTCTAGATTTGAGACCTGTCGCAAGCTTGTCTGATGCTTTGTCTCATTAGGCCTTTGTCCAGGCTATGTGTTGCATCTCGCGAGCTGTTTCTGGCTTGGGGTTGCTTGCTCACCTTTGGCCAGCAAGGTCAATCTTCATGAACTTGCTATTGATGACGCAGGCTCACATATAGCGAGTTGTTGGTCGGGGCTCGTCCCTTAGTGAGTCAATATTTTTGCTTTGTCTCATGCTTGTGTGGAAAATGATCCCTTTTTCTCTCCTGGTCTGGTCTATGACCGGGCCTTTACCAGTCCATTTTGCAAAGCTGAAAAACACCTATAACATAAGCCCCTCAACTCCTAGTTTGCCTTGTGGGCTGGGAGTTGAATAGTTTCTCTAGTAAGGAACCTTCTTTATGGATTATCATGTAATTAGAGTCTTTGGTCTACCTATCGTTTCCTAGGCCATTCTTCATGCTTATACGTGTCTCGGGTAAATCTGCCTCGTTTTCCTTCTAAAACATTTAATGGAGGTGGTCGGGAGTTACCTTCCAGGCTCTTTGATGAGAACACTCCACTCTTATTTAAAGCGTGAAGTATTTTCCCTTCTTCCCTCTGAGTAAACTGATGGGAACCTCAAACGAGCCCCCCATTCTTCTGATGGTTAGCTTTTTCGATGAAATGTGTATGGCCTACTGCATAAGGGCCTTTGAAAGCTATCCTTCCTCTAGGACGTTGGAAGATCTTACATAGATTTTGGCTTATATCCCCCGGTGATGCTGGGGGGGTTCTCCTTTCTAGCTGCTCAGGCTTGTCTCCTCCAAACTCTCAAGGCTGAGTGAAGAGCAAGAAAGGTTTTTCTAAACCAAGGAGGGGGGCAAGGGAAAGAATTGAAATCAGACGTGCTCGTCAATCCCTCTGTAGATTGAAGATTTCCTCCAAAGCTTCAATCTTTTCTTCTAGAAAGTAAGCTAGATTAACTTGTATTTTACCTTTTTCCAATGTAGTGTATTTCGTTGAGTCTTTTTAATGAATGAACCCTTTCTTTATCTCTCTTGTATTCTGTTGCTTGTATATTCTATACATTGCTGATAATAATATGAACTTCAAGTGAGCATTACAATAAAATGGGATGTTTAAGTAACCAATCGATCACATTTCTTGAATCTGAGCAATATAAAGTTTATGCCTATTTAAAATTGCCTACGAACTGTGAATTTTAGATCACATGAGAGCTACGAACACTTAGCCACATGAGAGCTATAGGCATTTAATTGCATGAGAGCTATGAGCATTTGATTGCATAAGAGCCATGAGCATTTGATCATGTAAGAGCTGTGAACATTTGATTGCATGAAGGCTGCAAGCATTTGACCGCATGAGAACTACAGGCATTTAATCACATGAAAGCTACAAACACTTAGTTGTATGAGAACTACGGGCATTTAATCGCATAAGAGTTGCAAACATTTGGCCCCATGAGAGCTGCAAGCATTTGGCTATATGCATGTGGTGCCTAAGAAAGTTGGTCACATGCACAATGAAATCGCATTCATGCAGCGCCTGAGAAAGTTGGTTGCATGTGTGAAGAGGCTACGTACATATGGTGCCTAATAAAGTTGGTCATATGTACGAGCTGGAGGTCATGAACATACGATGCCTAAGAAAGTTGGTTGTATGCACGAGATCGCCTATATGCGGTGCCTGAGAAAGTTAGTCACATGCATAGCAAGATCGCCTATGCATAGTGCCTAAGAAAGTTAGTCATGCATGAGGCAAAACGCCATGTATATGATGCTTAAGAAAGTTGGTCATACACATGGGTAAATCGCATGCATATGGTGCCTGAGAAAGTTGGTCGCATGTGCAAAAAAGCTACATATATGTGGTGCTTAAGAAAGTTGGTCATATGCACGAGTTGGAGATCATGAACATACGGTGCCTAAGAAAGTTGGTCATATGCACAAGATCACTTGCACGTGGTTCCTGAGAAAGTTTGTCACGTGCATGGCAAGATCGCCTGTGCATGGTACCTAAGAAAGTTGGTCACGCGTGAGGAGAAACACCGTTTATATGGCGCTTAAGAAAATTGGTCATATACATAGGTAAATTGCATGCATGCGGTACCTGAGAAAGTTGGTTGCATGCATGATGATATCATATGCACATGATGCCTAAGCAAATTGGTCATGTGTATAATGATGCAAGGTGCATATGGTGCCTAAGAAGGTTGGTCATATGCACATTGGATCACATCAGAATAGTGCCATAAAGTAGGTTATTTTAATGCAATTGGGTTAAATTGGTTTTGCAGATACAGTGTCATAAAGTAGGTTGCACTAGTACAATACTAGTTTAACCTAAAGACTTAAATGATAGAGTCATAAATTGGTACGAGAGAGAGAGAGAGAGAGAGAGAGAGAGAGAGAGCTTGTTTCCTTGGGAGCTTGATTCCGAGCTAACATTTATCAGAGACTGAACAGGGACAGTAAGTGTAGGATTCGAATTACTTTTACATATTCATATTACAAGATCAATAAATAGTCCTCACTATCGCTGATTACTCTTGATCAAGATCTCATTGGGGCTGACAGGGTAGATGCTCCATGGGCTGTACCACGTAATCTCTCAGACGACCTCTGTTAATGAGGTCTTCAATCGCATCCTGAAGGGCTTTGCAATCTGAAGTCTTATACCCCACCTTGTTGTGATAGGCATAGAATTTGTTCGTGTTTCTATTAGCATGAGGAGTACTTATTGGGTTAGGTGTCCCGAAGTCCTCTTTACCCTTTTCCATAGTAAATAGCCTGTCAGGGGTATCTGACAGGATACTGTACTGGTTGTGGTGTCCTGGACGTAGAGGTTGCCTATTTTTGGCTTTCTTGGTGGGTTGATAGTCGGAACCGTCATCCCGACCCTTATTACTTCTCTTTTTTATAGAGGGGCTTGCCTCGTCCTTTTGTCTAGACTCTTTCTAACCAAAAGTCTCCTCCCATTTGATCTGCTTGGTGGCTTGGTCATAAAATTCACCCAAGTCTGCAACTGGGGATTTATATATATACTTTTATATAACTTGCCATCCTTGTAAAGCCCTGCTGAGATGGCCGTCAGGATGGCTTCATCGGATAGGCTCTCCACATTATCGGTCTCGCATCTAAACCAAGCAATATATTCTTTTAACAATTCATACTTATGCTGAAAGATTATAGCAAGATGGCCAGGGGCACAAGCTGCTTTCTCAAAGCTTGGTATTGACTGAGAAATTTTTTTTGACATTCCTCCCAGCTGCTGATGCTGTGAGCTGGAAGATTTCTAAACCAAGTTCGAGTTGTATCTCCCAATATGCCTAGGAAAACATAGCATTTGACCAGGGAATTACTTGTCTGGAGGTCCATCTAGATGTTGAACATGTTCAAGTGGTTGCACAGATCACTATCTCCATTGTACAATAGAAATGTGAGAACTTTAAGTTTGTGCGGGAGGGGTTCCAATTCAATCTCCTCAAAAAGGGGGATTGTCCCTTGGGGTGTCCCCGTTTGCTTCAGTCTTGAGGGCATTTTTCCAGTTGCTTCACCCTCTGCAGTAACTCTTCTACCAATAGAGTTAATGCTTCTGAGCGCTGGCTAGAAGCTTGGTAACTCTTCTTACCTTCTTGGTCACATTAGCGACCATCTAATGTGTGCTCTTGGTTGGACCTATTTGAGCTTTCAGCTTGCTGGTGCTAATGACCATTCTTGGGTGTGATGACTTCAACTTGTCTTTGTACACCTTGGGCTTGCGCTTTTACCAACACCTTAAATGCTTCAGCCATTTCTTTCACTGTATTTTTCAATGCCTTTTAGCGTTGGTGCCATACTCACATTTCGCTGTTCCCAGGCACAGTAACGGCAAGTTGGTGGCGAATAAAGGAGGGCAAACCGTTGGCGACTCAACGGTAGAAGAACTCGCCCTACAGCCTTCAAGGTGGTTATTGACGGCTTGAGACTTCCTAATGGCTTTTTCTCTGGCCATTACAACTAGACAAAGGATGAATCTGAATACAGAGAATTAACCAAAATGTAGATGAGTCCCCACAGATAGCGCCAAAATATTGATGGTGAATTTTGGTTTTGCCTAAATTCAGTCAACCAAAAAAGTTCTCTTGGACTCAAACTGTACCCTAGTTGAGTAAGTGTTAAACAAGAGCAGTAAATGAAGGAGGAAGGAAAGGATCAGAAGCGAATAGAGAAGACTTTTAACGTGGTTTAACCAAAATCGGGCAACACATATCCTTATATCCACAGTGATGTATTGATCTAAGGGAATTGCTATAGAGTTCTGATTTTGTTTCTTCCACCCCCCTTTACAATGAGCTTCTTCTTATTATTTATTGAGGAGAAGGGACTTAGTGTTAATGATTACAAGTCGTAATTTTGTTACATATATCATTGAATGTACAAGACAATTTACAACCTCCAATTTGATTCTTGCAAATTGCTTTCTGCGGGCAAGCCCTACATGTCTTCTAGATTTGAGACCTGTCATAAGCTCGTCTAATGCTTTGTCTCATTAGGCCTTTGTCCAGACTATGTGCTGCATCTCGCAAGCTATTTCTAGCTTAGGCTCGCTTGCTGGCCTTTGGCCAATGAGGTTGATCTTCATGAACTCATTTTCGACGACACGGGCTCGCGTACAGTGAGCTGCTAATCGGGGCTCGTTCCTTAGTGAATCAGTACTTTTACTTTGTCTCATGCTTGTGTGGAAAGCGATCCCTTTTTCTCTCCTAGTCTGGTCTATGACCAGGCCTTTACCAGCTTGTTTCCAGAACCAAAAAAACGCCTGTATCACATGATAAGGAGTTATTTATTTGAATATATGTAAAAATAGGAGGGTTAATTTTTCAATATGTAATTTAATTGATTCCAATTAAAATGAATTTTAGACTTGTTAAATTTATGTCGATTTTGAAATTTTACACAAAATATGATTTATAGATGAATTCAAATTCTTGAATTACTAACAACTTCTTAATATGAATTTATTTT